>JAPQWV010001464.1:0-87000 GCA_027422505.1 Craterostigma plantagineum | reverse complement strand
GCCAATCCGAGAATGGCTAAGATTTCAGACCTATATCCTGCTGCAACGTCCTCTATAAAATCATCTCGAAGATCATTGCCAATCAGCTACGGGGCAGCTTAGGGAAACTCGTTCACAGACCCAAATCGCTTTCATCCCAGGACGAAGGATCTCCGACATATCCTACTAGCAAAATCTATCACGGATATAACATAGGGGCTGCCAGAACGTGTGGCCTTCAAGGTTGACCTCGCTAAAGCTTATGACATGGTGGAGTGGGACTTCATTCTGTCTACTCTTGAGGCGCTTAATTTCCATCCGGTCTTTGTGCAATGGATCCGTGCTTGTCTGAGCACGCCGTGCTTCTCGATCAACATCTATGGCTCTCCGGCGGGTTTCTTTAAAGGGCATCGGGGTCTTTGGCAGGGGACCCGATATCCCCTACCTGTTCACGCTTGTTATGGAATTCGTCCACGGCATCATTGAAGACCGGTCAGCAATAGTGCTAACTTTCGTTATCATTGGAACTGTGAGCGACGGGGCTTTTCATGCTTACATTCGCGGATGACCTCCTACTCTTCTCTCATGCAGATATCAAATCTGCTGGGGTTTTGAGGAACAACCTCGAGCTTTTTGCCAGTCCTTTCGGGATTAAGAGCCAATGCCAATAAAAGCGAGATGTTCGTCTCTAAACGTGCTGACCGACTGAAGTGCGAAATCTATGATATTATGGGATTATCGATAGGATGCCTGCCCGTCCGATACTTGGTGTACCACTCATAACTACGAGGCTTAAGATCGCTGATTGTACCCCGCTTCTCGATAATGTCGACAGATGGCTGGGTTCTTGGACTAACATATCTCTTTCCTAGGACGGGTCCAATTGATCAAATCGATCCTCCTTGGTCTGCACACTTACTGGGCTGGTGTCTTCCTCCTACCAAAGGGCGTTATCCGGAGCATTGAGAAGAGATTAAGGAAATTTCTATGGAGGAACTAGTGCTAAGGTAGCTTGGACTGACGTTTGCTTACCTAGAGAAGAAGGGGGCTCGGGCTTCGTTCCCTTGAGACGGACAACAAGGCGCTCCTCATGCGGCTTCTGTGGAATATCCTTACGGATGACACTACTTCTATTTGGGAAACTTCGATCAGACAAACAAGATTGCACAATAGTTCTTTGTGGTCCATTCGCCACGGGGTGCGGACCTCTTAGAGTTGGAGGAAGATTCTGAAACTCCGCTACGACCTTCGCCCTCCATTCAGTTCTGCATAGGTGACGGAGCGAACACGTTTCTCTGGACTGACCCTTGGCTGGTTGAAGCCCCTCTCGTGGAACGCTATCCTCGCGGCCCAATGATCATTGGCCTACCTATTGACTCGAAGCTCAGAATGGTTATCAACGAGGGGGAATGGCGTTGGCCTACTCAAACCTCGGCGGAATACCTCGACATTGCCCCCCTTCCTAACATCCACCCGGGTGAGCTTGACACGTATTGTTGGGTCGCCTCTACTAACGGTCGGGTTTTTCTACCTTCCTCTACTAGGGAGTGCGTACGACACAAACAGCCCATCGTCCATTGGTATACTCTGTTTGGGGCCCACTCGTTTATCCCTAAACATGACTTCATGCTTTGGTTGGCGATTAGGGACAAGTTGGCTACAAAGGACAAGCCTTGGGTCGCGGCGGCGGCAGGGAACTCCACATGCCTTCTTTGCGACGATGCTGCCGCGGAGACTACGCAACACTTTTTCTTTGAGTGTACTTACTTTAGACGCTGCTTTGATCTATTGCAAATCATATGTATTTTGGGTGGCCTTACAGCGACTGTCTGAAGAGATTACATGGGCGGCTAGTCGATGGCGCGGGAAGCACCTCGCATCGATGGGACCCCGCCACGTCCTTGCTTCGGTCGTCTACCACCTTTGGTCTGAACGAAATAGAAGAGGCATGAGGGGATACGCAGACACCCCGAGAGGATTGCTGAAGTGGAAACTCTCCTAAGCATTCGCTTATCCACTCTCCCGTATAAATATAACTTGCAATCCACTGCTATGAGGCGGACCTGGCGTATAGCGTGGACCAACTAGGGAGACTTTCTATCTTTGATCTTAGCTCTTGCCTCCTCCCTCTTTATCTGTTTTCTGTTCCGTCTATGGGCTCTCCTGCTCTTCCTTTGCATGGCAGGTTGGTTGGGGCTTTGGCTGACCTCGCTGGCTGTTAGGCTCCCTATTAGCACCTGGGTTTTGGCTTGCCTCGCGTGGTGACTCGCGTTCCCGATGCGGAAAGAGTCAGGACTTGGCCTTTGGCCTAGTACCGACCAGATTGCGGACGCCTTCCTACGACTACCCCTCGCTTTCCGCTTGATGAACAACCCTTGCGTTGTCTCCTCTGTTGTGCTTTTCGCGCTTTCCTGCACATAGACCGTCTGCCCTGCTGGTACTACATCTGGTGCCAGGAACCTGTAGATGGTTGTGGTTGCTGACTCCTACCTCGCCTGTTTTGTTTGTTGGCTGTGGTCTTATGGGACCTGTAGGTAGTCTGGGCTGATTGGTTCTACGGTGTGCTGTCTGGTCGTTGAACACTACCGTTTGGTGCGTAATGAGCGGTATCATGCACGCTGTATTTGTACTCTTGTTTCTTTCGTTTAGTGACATTTCAAAAAAAAAAAGAATATGAAATAAACTAACTAACAGGCTTGAAAGAGAAATCGTGTGTATTCTGTAGAAAAGGTTTGTTCTTGGTAAAAAATGACTAAGTCTTCTCCTTTTTATAGGAGCTCCCAGCAGCCTATATGATGCTATGCTCCAGGATATTCGGGGGACGTACTGTCTATGGTACTATGAATAATGGCAGCTATCTCTGGGCAGCTTTCTGCTATCTGCAATGTTGATCCAGTGGCGCTGTCCAATGTTCTGTTGACACGCGTCTCTGCAGCCTCTACTTCTTTCTTTTCCTGTCTTGTCTCATCAAGCGTGCAAGGAAGCTATCTTGCGCGCAGGAGCTGTCAGCCGTCAAGTGAGGTCCTAAAGGGAATCCTACCCATATTTTCCTATTTTTCACCAAGTATCGGATATTCCTTTATTGGGCCTATTGGGCCTTATCATCCAATTTTTTTGGGCCATCTAATTTTGGTCCGCGTATCACCTTGACTAATGGAATTTCCTTGTTCCGTAATTCACGTCATACATTAGAATCTCCACTAGCTTTTCCTCGTAACTCAAATCTGGCTTTGAGATGTTGTGAAGATTTTCAGTGTTCAATACATGGCTTGGATCCGCGATGTATTTTCACATTGTTGATACGTGAAAGACATCGTGCACTTGAGCCAATGAACTCGGTAATTCCAATTGATAGGCAACTTCGCCAACCTTCTTAAGGATTCGAAACGGCCCTATATACCTCGGGCTTAGCTTGCCCTTTTTCCCAAATCGCTTAACACCTTTCATCGGGGACACTTTTAGGATTACATAGTCCTCTGGTCCAAATTCGTCTACGCTTTTGGTCTGCGTAGCTTTTCTGTCTCTGGGCTATTTTTCATCCTTTCTCGTATTTGAGCAATGGCTTCTGCATTTCTTGTACTAGATCGGGCCCTAGTATTGCTAGTTCTCCGACCTCATCCCAGTTGAATTGGAGATCTGCACTTGCGCCCGTATGAAGCTTCATATGGAGCGATTCCTATCGTTGCATGAAAACTGTTGTTGTATGAGAATTCAATCAAATGGAGTATCGGCTCCAATTTCCTTTAAAGTCGAGCACACAGGCTCTTAGCATATCTTACAACGTCTGAATGGTCCATTCTGACTGTCCATCAGTTTGAGGATGATAGGCAGTACTGAAGGACAGTTTGGTTCCCATGGCATTTTGCAAACACATCCAGAACTTGGATAGAAACCTTGAGTCCTCTATCGAAATGATTGACATCGCTACTCCATGAGTCGTACTATCTCTTGAATATATAATTCTGCGTATCATTCCATTGAAAATGTTGAACTGATAGGTAAAAGTGAGCGGACTCGGTCAGTCGATCAACGATGACCCATAGAGCATCGTGGCCCTTCACAGTCTTAATTTGTTGACATGTCAGGCATTGGCTACAAATGTTGCTATTTCTCTTTTCATCTCTGGCCACCAATAGTTGGTTCAGAGGTCTCTGTATATTTTCGTTGCTCCTGGTGGATAGAGTAAACGGTGGTATGGGCTTCCGTCATGACAGTCTTTCGGAGTTCGGTGTCGTTAGGAACATATAGACGTCTTCTATAGTATAAGCTTCCGTCGTCTTGTATGGTGAAGTCTGAGGATCTTTGCTCTATCGGTGCTTCTTTGATTTCCAGATATAATTCGTCATTCTCCTGGGCCTTCATAATCAGCTTCATTAATGTGGTCGTAGTGTTAACGTTGCTAGTTTGGTTTTCAATTTCACCCATTGGTATTAACTCCACTTCGAGCCTTTGTAACTCTGTGTTCACAGTCTTGCGGCTTAGTGCATCAGCCACTACGTTCGCTTTTCCGGGTTAGCTAATTAAGCAGTCAAGGTATTGGGTGTTCTACCATTCCACAGTTCATAGGGAGTCTTTTTCAGAATAGGTCTAAGAAACACGGTTTGAACATAGTTAGCTGTGCTAACAGCTTCTGCCCAAAATTTCTTAGGGAGATCATACTCATGTAACATTGTTCTCGCCATTTCCTGTAGCACTCGTTTCTTTCTCTCACTACACTGTTTTGCTGAGAGTAATAGGAGCTGAAAAATTATGTGTATACCATGCTGATCACAGAAGGATGCGAATGAACCACTATCAAATTCTAATCCTTTGTCACTAGAATTTTAGTGGGTATCTTGCTCTTTTCTAATTTCTTTACTAGTTATATAAAATTTTCTAGTGCTTCACTCTTATGTGCAAGAAATATTACCCATGACTACCTAGAGTAGTCATCTACAATCAGAAATGCATATTTCTTACCTCGTAAGACATGGTTTGAACGGGACCAAAAGGTCAAGATGAAGTAGCTCTAGAGGTCTAGATGTAGAGATAGTGTTCTTTCTTAAAAGATGATTTGGTTATTTTACCCATTTGACATGCCTGACATGTTCTGTCCTTTGAGAACTTACCAATCGGAACTCCACGTACCAAGTCTTTGCCAGTGATATGGGATATCAGTTCCATGTTGGCATGACCAAGAAACGGTGCCATAACCATGAGGTATCCTGAGTGGCAGCTACGCACTTCACATTTTGGTTAGTGAGATCATCAGTGTGATACAATATATATTTCCCTGCTAGATGCACTAAAGATTACTTGATCATCTTTCCTAACTATGCACTTATTATTTTCAAAATCACAGAATGACCCTTATCACATAGTTGACTTTACTGATTAAGTTGTGGTCAAGATCCTTCACTAGCCAAACATCATCTATAGTGGTATAAAGAGTGTTACCTAATGTTCCAATACCAATTATCTTAGCTTTTGTATTATCAGCATATGATACAACCCCCGCCGCATGCTTTCAGGGAGACAAAATGAGTGATATCACCTGTCATATGTCGAGAGCATCCACTGTCAGATACCACCTCTTTTGTTGCTGGTGCTCTTTCTCTGTACCTATAAGCATTTATGTTTTTCTGAGGTACCCATTTTTGTTGGGTCCTAACACATTAGCAGCAAATACTTCTTGTTCACAGTGACAAGTTATTGTTTTCAAAAGATGACTCCACTACACTAGCATGCATGGGTGCAGTCACAGTGGTATGTTTAGGTTTCCAAACATATTTAGACCTGTCAGCATGTTTCAGAAAGCAGTTATAAGAATGATGACCATTTCTACCACAAGTAAAGCACTTAGTTTTTGAAAGCTCTGGAACTACCTGTTTTTTTACGGTGGAATATCCTATCTCTGATTTTTCAGCGTACCTAGGAATATTTAGTAGGAGATCTAGATTTTGTTTTCCTTGAAGTCAACAGTACGCTCTTTCTCACTTAGGGATACTCTAAGTGCAGTGATATCACTGGTCAATTCCTTATTTGATTTTCTACTACATCACATTTACATGCTCTCTTATCATCCCTCAAAGTTTCTACTTCACTCTTTAGACTCGTAATCTCTAGATCAGCTTGATGTTTCTCCTGACTAGGTTATCTCTTTGCTTCATAATTTCATTCACTAAAGCACTAAGAGACTTTATTTTTCCATAGGCACTTTTAATCAGTTCGCATAACTCTTTTTTTGGTACGTTCGCATAACTCTTCCTTGCTCTCATCTACATCAAACACTGAAGATGAACTTCATCGGGACCGTTAGCATAGATTTCATTCAACTACTAATTTTCTCACTACTTGATGAATATGATACCTGATCATCATCGGCCATGTATGCATGATTCTCGTCCTCTGATTGTTCGTTCTCGGAGTCATCCCCAGTTGCTTACCATGGCTTTTCCTTTCTTTTGTTTCTTGTCATCGCTCGATTGTGGACAGGTCTAAGCAAAGTGACCTGGCTTATTGCCGTTGAAGCACCGAGAAGTGTTGCGCTTAGAAATATTGCTCCCTTCGATTCAAACTTGTTGAACTTGCCCTTGAATTTCTTTCGGTGAAATTTTTCGAACCTCTTAGTGAGCATGGCGAGTTGTTGCATCATGCTTTCCTCACTTTATCTTCTTCGTCAGATTCTTCTTCAGATTGTTCAGCATTAAAGGCGATGAACTTGTGATTCCGAGGCTGTGTTATCTCGTTAAGGGATGTCTGAGTCATCTCGTAAGAAGTAAGGGATCCTGTCAGTCCTGGAATCGTCAGTTTCTCCAAGTCTTTGGCCTCATAGATAGCAGTCACTTTGGCGTTCCAGTCGGGGGAGTGCTCTCAGTATCTTTCGAACTTCTTCACTTTCTGGTATCTTTTTCCAAGAGAGAACATCCGGTAGATTATACCCATGAATCCGGCGTACATTTGGCTGCTCGTCTCAGTGGGTTCCATAGAGAATAGCTCATACTGGTGGTTGAGAAGAGCGATTCTTTCTTGTACGACTCTGGAAGTGCCTTCATGATTTACTTGTAGCATGTCCCACATATCCTTTGCAGTCTCACAGGAGCTGATGCGGTTGTACTCTTCATTCGTTAGTGCACATGTGATTTAGTTCTTTGCTTTGGCATTTCGAGAGAGTCCTTGTTTCTCAGCATCAGTGTATTCAGTAGGGATCTTGCTGGTTCCATCGGTTTTTTTAGTGGAGTGTAGGGTCCAATTTGTGACGATGTCCCAGATGTCATAGTCAACGGTGATTAAAAACTCTTTCATTCTGTTCTTCGAGATAGCGTAGTTGGTATCCATCTAACAGTGGAGGCCTGGTATGAGACCGACCTTCTGCACACACATCAAAACTCAAAGAAGCCATTAGATCTTTTACTCAGCTTGTTAGGCCCGTCTTATGAGTAACATCGCTCTGATACCAATTGAAGTAGAATATGTGCCTAGAGAGGGGGGTGAATTAGGCTACTAAAACTTTTTGCTTCTTTGATCAAATATCTTTGAAATGAGAACAGCGGAATTAAGATGTTATGATGGTTATTCCTTTAACTGTTGGCCGAGTGAATCTGTGTGAGTGCAAGTGAACAGAAAGTAATAACACCTGGATTTATAGTGGTTATATCCCCAAGTGGGTTTTAGTCCTCTCCTTGAGGTTTTGCTCCTCAAGAGTTTTGATCAATCCACTATGTTACCGTTTTGGTTACAGAAGTGACCGATCGCCCTAACACAGCAGGCTAAGATGAACACTAGACCGCGCTAGGGTGCCTAACGTCGAGTTTCGTTCCACGTCGTTCCCTGAGAATCCCTATTCTCCGACTGGAACAGCTCGCCTCCGAAGGTCAGCTGAATCTCAAATCCTCCCTTCATGAAAGGCACGCTTCACTCTTGTCTCCTTGGAGGCTCACTCTCTCGCTCAGATTGGGATGGTAGTTTTTCTAGCTTAGGGTGCACTCGAACAATCGCAAATGAAAGCGCAAAGCACAACAGAGAATAATAATTCGCAAATCAAACGCTCTAATTCTCATATCTTTGTTCTTGCTTTTCGTGTGTATGTTCGTTTGTTATCTGGACCCGATGTTGAAGTGTTGACTTATATAATCCTGTTAGTATCACACACTTCATATGCAATGTCAATCGCAATCACCAGTTCAGCACATCATTCCATTAGCATGCCAATTAACTACAAGTATAACGGTCATATTCATTAATTTGCATGAAAACTTACTCTAAATACCTTTTCCTTACCATATAGGCAGATCTTATCCATATTACACTGTGTACTTATGAAGATACCATCAGCATCTTATCAATTATGCAGCACATAAATCACGAATTTCCATTTACATTATACCATATTCGCACAGGGAAAGAATTCGTTTGACTCTAACCATTTTAGATGCAATTGCTAATGATATCTGCATGATTTCTTCCTAAAGATAAACAATTCCAGTGGATGACGTGTTTTTCCATGTATAGCACATATCCTTTCCATGTATAGCACAAGTGCATTACTTAACACATAAGCTCGAATTAAATGCATCCTGTCATATAATTCCTATTTCAGCATACTTTAAAACGGATAACATTCATGCAATTATTCCTCAATATATAATATTCATATTTAGCACATTCAAGGACATAGAAGATCTCATTCCATATATAGACAGATTCCAGCAGTAATATCATTACCATGTATATCATATTGATCCTTTCTCAAATTAACGCATAATCCTTACTCTAGTTAACATGGCGCAGCACATTAAGGATAATCACGTCACTTTACACAAAGATCATAGTCACTTATCATTCGATTTATGCATACTTTTTCAATTTACGTAGAAATGATATCATGACGGTGGAATCACGATCACAGTGGTATCACATAAGTCACATTGCAATGGAATCACAGTGTCAAAGTGTAATTCACTCAAATATAATACATGCTACATACACATTTCGAATTGCTAAATTTGTAGTACCTATCTCATATTAAGTACATGGAATCATCAAAACTCAAATACAGTGCACGACCAAAAGGTCAACACTATCGACTCGATATCTAGCCTAAATAAGTGCGCAGATTGTTTATACTACCAACTAACCTAACAAACCATCCTAAAGCAATGGAAGATTAAGAGAACACGACTAAAACTGATATGAGTGTTTTCAGATAAAAATAGTGTGCTCGGGATTCGAATCCCGCTAGGTACTATCGTCTAAGACAATAAAATATCGCTCCTACGTGATTCTTGACTAAGTCGCAGTAATTTCCTACCACTCACAAATTTTCTATCGCCCTAGACGCTCGCGGGCATCTAAGATTCAATAATTACTAATAGCGAGGATCGAGTATTTGCTGTCGCCCTATACTCGATCCTATCATCTCTGAACGGCCTAATCATGTCTAGCTATCGTCCTAACGATTTTCCACACATTCACTTTAACAATAGACATATTAAAGCGAAGAAACACTTTCATAGATAGATAATAATCAGAATACACGAGTCCTGATAAATATATATATATATCTTAAGTATGAATCGACCTAGCGTTCATCTACTTCCAAACACTGAGGGAATTTAGCTACCCATATTTATCGGAAAATCAATGAAGGAAATAAAGAACAGGGCAGAAGACCATAATCTTTACTACTAATGGATATAGGATGGTCTTGTTGAAGAGTCTTCGTTCCTCGTTCAATTCGGCGTTGATCCGTCTCTTGCGCTTCTCGAGTGGAATTCTCTGTCCTTGGCGTTCTTTTTCGTCTCTCTGCTTAGAGTTAAGTTATAAAAGGTGTCCCTTCATTCTGAGTCGAATTGGGCTTTTATACTGACTTTCGCTAGTTTCACGTCTGGGACATGGGCCTTCACGGCCGTGACTGACATTAATCTGCTTCGTGTCGCTCTCAGCAACTAGTCGCGGCCTGGTGCACTAACCTTCACGGCCGTGACTGGAGCCCTTGATTTTGCTCAATATTTTGTCATGGCCTGGTACACTAGGCTTCACGGCCGTGAATCTGCAGCATGTGGATCGCTCTCAGCAAATTGTCACTGCCAGGAGCAAGAGGCTTCACGGCCGTGACTGTCGTCCGCAACACTTGATTTCGCTCTCAGCCGTTTTTTCACGGACTGATGCAACAGATTCACGGCCGTGACTCTTTCCTGTCAACATAGTACTTGTTCGTTTTGCCACGTTTTCGCTCATTTTTGCCCTAGCCGTCCTTGTTAGGTATTGTGCCCTCGAATGCCATACGTAGGAATAGTATAGGGCGCACATGATGTATAGGTCGATAGACAGTTTTATTGTATATAATGTTAAATAAGTAGTGAATATTATTTTCGTTATAATAAAGGCATTATTATTTATTTATCGAATTTAAAGTCTGCTTGGCATCTGGCGGTGCGATAAATAAATAACACCCAAATGTTTGAGTTGGACGTCTCATTCTCGTGGGGACGAGGGAGGAGATATCGGACGGTCGTTAATCTCAGCATCAAATAAAAAGTCCGTAGTCAAGGATTCTAGGTGGTGACTAGATATCCGAATATGACTTATCCATAAACGGCCACATAGTGGGTGACTAGATATCCGAATATGACTAGATATCGGTAGTGTCACCGATTACCTGAGAGGTTGTGGGCGTAATGGAGATATTGGTGATCGGAGAGATCGCGTATTCGGACATACGGCTCGTATTTGTCTCGATCACATGACTAGGATGTTGTCAATGATTGAACGAATGACTATAGCAGCCTCAGACCGATAGGGTCACTGACGGATTTGCTTACGTGATTTCTGTTTGTCGCCAGTTGGCTAGGTCGCAAGTCTTCGAATTGGGACACGGCCAGCGACGAAACGCAACTGACTTTACGGAGGTGATTTCCGGCTTTGACCGCTATCGGAATTCACTGCCTATATTCGTATAGGTTACGGAGGCCTCGGGAACCCGACGAGGCGTTGCGACGCTGATCCGAGGTGTAATCACGTACGCCAAAGGTATATTTCGAACCTCACTGATTTGATTTTACGAAAATACCAAACACATCGGAATGATTCGAAAGACCCCTCATTGTGATTGTCTGGAAGTGTAAAATCAGTTTGGAAAATTTGGTATTAATTGGAAATCATTTCTATTGTCAAACTGTCGAAAGACGGCAAAGTGCCGCTTTAGTCGAATTGATAATTTCGAACCACTAATTTGATTTTGCGAAAATATCAACGACATCGGCATGATTCGAAAGACCCCTCGTTGCGATCGCTGGGAAGTGTGAATCATTCTGGAAAATTTGGTATTGATCGGAAATTGTTTCGGTTGCCAAATAGTCGAAAAGCTGTCGGCTGCTGCTTTGTTCGAACTAGTTTGGAATGAAATTATTAATTCGAATAAAGTTGTATTAAATTCGATTTGAGAAGTTCGAAATAGATGTGGTCTCCTGAGGCTCAAGGCAGTATCCTGAGCCCTCGGAGAAGCCGAAGGGCGCTAGGTCGAATTTAGATGTTGAAAATCGAAAATTCGGCACCCTACGCCGCTCGGTTCAAAACGCGCTTCCGCTATCGCCACGTTGCGTAGTTCGGGGGCCAGCGTCGATTATCGGGCCCAAATACTTTAATAAAATCATTTTAAGCCCAAACCAATTTTAAAAGAAAATATTTTCGTATTATATATATAAATAAAGTCAACTCGTATTTTAAATTATAAATAATATTTTGGGATTTTAAACCTTCGGCCTGGTATCGGATTTTTAATAAAGTATAATATTTTACGTGTTATCTATTTACGATTTTATGAAACGTGCGATGTGTTTCATGTGTTGACTTGTATGTGCATATCACGACATGCACGTGTGAGGGTGATGATGTACCGTATTTATACGGTGACGCCTTACGGTGTCGGATGAGTGGGGTGGAGTTACCGATGTTGGTAGTCAGGTTTAGACTCGATGTTGGGATTCAAACTCTAGAAGCTTCCGTGGACTCCGCTACAAACCGCGTCCTCCGCTCGCCTCAGCTCGCCGCGCCGCGCGCGTGCACCGCCCGCGCGCGTGCCTCGTCGCACACCAGCCTGGCCGCCACCGTGGGCCAGGTTCGGCCTCGCCTCCGTGCTCAGCCATCGTCACTCCGGCGCCGGCGCCCGCCGTGCGCCGCCACGCACCGCCGCCGTCGCCGCCGCCGTCCGCCGCCGTGCGCCACCGTGCTCCGCCGTGCACCGCCGCCGCCACCGCCCGCCGCCGACCGCCGCCGAACCGCCGTCGCCGCCCGCCTGGCGCCCGGGCCTCAGCACCCCCGCCAGCTCGCATGCGCGCGCGCCTCGTCGCGCTCGCTGGCCTGCCTAAGTGCTGCCTGCGTGCCGCACTTGTCCGTGCGTGCTGCCCCTGCTTCGCACGCTGCCCGCTCTGCCGTCGAGCCTCAGCGCCCGCGCCAGTCTGCATGTGCGCGCGCCCCGTCGCGCGCGCCGGCTTGCCCTGAGTGCCGCGCCCCATGTGCCGCACTTGTCTGCGCGCGTTGCTCAGCCTCGCGCGCCAACTCTCGCACACACCTGCCGAGAAGTCTCGCCCATCGCCTAAGTCCCATGCGCGCCAACCCTCGCACGTCCCTGCCGAGAAGTCACCGCACGCCCTTAGACCCGATGCGTCCACAGCTCGCGCGCGCTGCCCCCGCAGCCTCGCGCATGCGTGCGCGCGCGCCGCGAGCACGGCCCGGCGCCCAGTGTAAGCGCGCGGCCCCGGCCAGGCCGCCTGCCTGGCCTGCCCACCGTGGCTGACTTCGCGGGCTCCGGCCGAGTCCCTCGTTACCCTCGCCGGATTCCGTCCAGTGTTGTTCCCCGCCAACTAATGCACCTTGGACCCGCACATCATCGCTATTTCTATAGCCCGGCCATGAGCGGGCTGATGACGTGGCACTCATGGATGTGACAATTCTCCCCCCCGCGGAGAGAGTCGGCGTCCTCGTCGACACCGTCCGTCCCATTGCCATCCCTTCTTCGCTCGTGCCATTGATTTCGCACAACGTCCTCGTCGACACCGTCGACCCGCTCACCTCCGTCTCCAATGAGGATTTGATGGCTTGAAGGATCTATCGCCGCCTTCGCTACCCTCAAGAAGTCTAGCCCCAAGATTAGGTCGAAGTCGTCCATCTCGACCACTATAAGATCGACCCATCCTCGCCAACCGCCAAGGCTAAGCACCGCCGCGGCCAAGCCTCTCACTTCGATTGGGTGGGAATTGAGGTCTCAACCGCCACCTCATGGGAGCGCATGCTAAGTCTAAGATCCTCGATCAGCCGTCTTGCCACGAACGTGTGGGTTGCGCCCGTGTCGACAAGCCCGAACACCTCGATCTTGTTGACCCCTGTACTTCACAACAAGGCTCTTAGAAGGTTCACATCGAAGAGTAGTAATCCGAAGTGGGGCCATCCTCGTGATTTCCCCTTCAGTCGAACCGCCCTCGACTGTCACGGCCGCCCCCTGCGTCCGCTTCGGACATTGTCTCGCTCGATGCCCCATCACGCCGCAGACGTAGCACGCCCCGCCCTTGGGGTTTTCCGTCGCTTCCGCCGTGGGCGCTACCTCCTTTCCCTTCTGGTCCGCTCCCTTCTTCCTCTTGTCTCCTTCCCCTTCTTGGTCCTCGTGGAAGTGTTCGCCGCGGCCTCCGTCGCCGTGGCTTGCTGCTCGATGGCCTGATCTCGACAGCCGCTCCGCCGCAGCGTAAGCCGATGCAAGGTCCTGGACACCCTGCCGATTCAGCTCCATTGGGCCCATGGCTTGAGCCCGCCGATAAAGGTGTAGAGTCGGTCCGTCTCGGATATATCGGTGATGCCCAACATGAGCGAGGCAAACTCGCGCACATAGTCCCGCGCCGAGTCCGTGTGCTTGAGCTTCTTTAGCGCCTCCCTCGTCACCTACGTGTGTTCCCCGGTAGAAACTGGCCTCCAACTCACGCCTCAAATCAGCCCAGCCGTGAGCCTTGGCCGATTGAGCTCCGCGTCTTGCGTGAGCCTCGTCCGCCACCACACGCTTCGCGTCGTCGTCGAGATAGTTCACGCGACATCTACCTTGTCCGCCTCTTGTATTCCTGCTCCTTGGAAATACGCCTCGATGTCATAGAGAAAGTTTTGCAACTCCCTCGCGTCACGCACTCCATTGAACACCCGCGGCTCCCTCGGATCTACGACCCTCGGTGCGGCCGGCGCCGTCACGCACCCCGTCACGGCACCCGCCACCAAGGTCGAAGCGCTCCATGCTCGCCTCGATCCTTGCCATCCGCGCCTCCTCTGCCACCCTTGCTGCTTTGAGCGCGTTAACTTCAGCTACCAACGTCGCCACGTCAGGTAGGTTCTCTAGATGATTTGTAACTGTCCCACCCTTGTCTCCAGGTCCGTCAGTCGAGCCGCCGTCGATCTGACCCCGTCAGCCATCAGCTCTGATACCAACTCTTGTCACGCCGTCAGGACTTAGAATATTTTTTCGAAAATTTCCCAACCCCAAAACGCGCCCGTGACCGGCTTCCCCTTTGAACCGTCTCGCCCTACGATGCACGCTCAAATTGGAACACGTCTCTCACGCCTTGCCCTACTTTGCACACGAAGCGTAAATAAGACAAGACTTAACTTTGAAGGTGCCTCGCCGAGGTTCGCTCCTCGACTTAGCACGTTCTATTCCTCAACACGACAAAACGTACACTATAGGAATACTCGACCTGTGGAACCGAACAAGCTCGCCTCACCTCACCTCGCTAACTCAAACGAGCTACTACACGGTTATCCTAAGTGTCCCTTCGGGATCTTAATCACTAACCTAACTCGCTAGTGAACACACTCAACGCGACCCCTTTGTCGAATTCTACCCTCGGCAAAGAACCCACCCACTTCACTCGCTCTCTGCTCGCTAGGAAGTGCTCTCTCCGAATTGCTCTCAAATTTCGTGTGTTGAGTCGTCTCCTTGGCTTGGGCGATGAGGTCTATTTATAGCCTCAAGCCTCCTTTGAATTCGTAAAAGAATCTCTGAAGATCTCCCAATCTTCCCTCAAGATCTCTCTAGATATGGAAAGTATCTTCCCTCAAATAGGAAAGTATCTTTACCAGTTCTAGACCATTCAAACTCCTAGAAGCTTCCGTGGACTCCGCGTACAACCGCGTCCTCCGCTCGCCTCAGCTCGCCGCGCCGAGCGCGCGCCGCGCGCTAGCTTGGCCCGCGCGCGCACCGCCGCGCGCGTGCCTCGTCGCACACCAGCCTGGCCCGCCACCGTGGGCCAGGTTCGGCCTCGCCTCCGTGCTCAGCCATCGTCACTCCGGCGCCGCGCCGTCCGCCGCCGTGCGCCGCCACGCACGCGCCGCCGTCGCCGCCGCGCCGCCGCCGCCGTGCGCCACCGCGCGCCGCCGCCGAGCACCACCGTGCTCCGCCGTCCGCCGCGTGCACCGCCGTGCACCGCCGCCGCCAGACCGCCGCCGGACCGCCGTCGCGCTGGCGCCGGCCCTCAGCACCCCCGCGAGCTCTCATGCGCGCGCGCCTCGTCGCGCGCGCTGGCCTGCCTAAGTGCTGCCTGCGTGCCGCACTTGTCCGTGCGTGCTGCCCCTGCTTCGCACGCTGCCGCGCTGCCGTCGAGCCTCAGCGCCCGCGCCAGTCTGCATGTGCGCGCGCCTCGTCGCGCGCGCTTGCCTTGCCTAAGTGCCGCGCCCCCATGTGCCGCACTTGTCTGCGCGCGTTGCTCAGCCTCGCGCGCCAACTCTCGCACACAGCTGCCGAGAAGTCTCGCCCATTGCCTAAGTCCCATGCGCGCCAACCCTCGCACGTCCCTGCCGAGAAGTCCCCGCACGCCCTTAGCCCGATGCGTCCACAGCTCGCGCGCGCTGCCCCCGCGCGCACAGCCCCGCGCCAAGTGTAGCTGCGCGGCTCGGCCAGGCCGCCTGCCTGGCCGGCCACCGTGGCTGACTTCGCCGGCTCCGGCCGAGTCCCTCGTTACCTCGCCGGATTCCGTCCAAGTGTTGTTCCCCGCCAACTAATGCACCTTGGACCCGCACATCATCGCTATTTCTATAGCCCGGCCATGAGCGGGCTGATGACGTGGCACTCAAGGATGTGACAGGTTTCGGGTTGACCAAATATTAAATTGGACGACACGCGAAACACAGTGAGTGATTTCGCGAATCGGCGTTGACCCGATTGTTTCGCGCGTTGACCAAACGTTTAAAAGTGGATTTCGGACGATTATTGAATGGGCTTTGACCAACGGTTTTTGATTTTGGGCCTTGCCCTATTTTAGGCCCAAATACTTTAAATAAAATCATTTTAAGCCCAAACCAATTTTAAAAGAAAATATTTTCGTATTATAATATATAAATAAAGTCACCCGTATTTTAAACTATAAATAATATTTTGGGATTTTAAAACCTTCGGCTAGTATCGGATTTTAATAAAGTATAATATTTTACGTGTTATCTATTTACGATTTTATGAAACGTGCGATGTGTTTCATGTGCTTGACTTGTATGTGCATATCACGACATGCACGTGTGAGGTGATGATGTACCGTATTTATCCAGTGACGCCTTACGGTGTCGGATGAGTGGGGTAGAGTTACCAATGTTGGTAGTCAGGTTTAGACTCGATAGGGCACCTGGTGGAGAGGGGGTTTGCGACACCCATCTACTCGAGATTGAGCCACCCGAGGTGCACACCACCGTATATATATTGGCTCAGGGACGGCAGACAGATGTGAGATTCCTGTCTACCAGGGTAGGGGTAGACTACTCGTGGGAGTTGCACCGAGGTGTAACACCGTCGGATGAGATCGTGTGCGGAGGGAGCGACCCGGCGAGGCCGGCGTGGGCTACCGCATGATTATGGCGTACCTTGCCATGCGCGCGTGGGTGCCGAGTCTAGCCTAGGGCCCTGATATGTGATGAGACGTGAGATAGGTCGAGCGTGCATATTTCATGTGTGAGGACATGGATTGGGTTGAGGGCACGCACGCATATGCATTGCATGTTTTTACTACCACCTACTGGGCGTTTTGCTCAGGTTTTTATTTTATAGGAGAGACTGCACCCGACACCGGTGAGTGTCAGGGTTAGCTGTAGGCTGGCTGGCGGCGGTGACTCCACGGGCTTTTGAGGGCGGAGCGGTACATGGGACGCAACCTGTGGAGGGGCGTAGTTTCGTTTAGTCGGGATAGATTTCTGGGCTTCGGCCCGATGTAATTAGTGACGATTTTTGTAAACCCGACCATTGGTATATAATGTAAATTATTTCCTTAAAATTTTTTTATAAATCGGGTCCTTCGCGACTTCTGTTGCGGAAATCCGCCAACTAATTTAATTAGGAAGTAGGGTCTCCACAGGTGGTATCAGAGCGTTACGTTTTAGGTTCTGAAGACTGTCCATGTACTGCCGCTCAAAAGCCGGGAGAACCAGCCTCGCCTGTAGTGCTGTGTGCTAATATGGTTATGTGAGCTGATATGTGTTTGTTTATGTGTGTTATCTAGTATCCGAGAATGTCGAGGGGTAGACCTAGACGTGAGTTGTAGGAGAGTCAAGTCGACGGGACGAACATGAGTCCCCCGACTCCTGAACACGAGACCATTCGACGGCTGACTGAGTTGATACAGCGTCAGTCAGACCAGATCAATACCCTGATCAATCATCGGAGCTCATCTGAGCGCCATTCCTCCCCCGCAACTCGATCGCGTGGAAATTATCGGCGAGAGGTTCCGCAAACTGAATCCCCCAAATTTTGCCGAGGCTACTAACCCTGCGGTGGCCGAAGACTGGATCGGCACGATTGAAGACCCTTCATTTATAGTCGCGTGCCGAACACGAGAAAGTCCTGTGTGCCGTTTCCCTACTTCGGGAGCGCGCGTTTCTGGTGGAACACCGTGAAGGTGTTAGAAGATCCTGCAACCATGACGTGGGAGCGTTTCAGAGAACTGTTCTACGAAAAGTACTTCACTGCTCACGACCAAAGAATGTACGAATTCATGAACCTGAAACAAGGGCGAATGCAGTTGCAGAATACACTCGCAAGTTCGAGGAGTTATCCCGCTTCGCTCCTCATCTCGTAGCGACGAATGCCCTGAAAGTTACGAGATTCCTTCGGGACTGAAACCCGAATTCTACCGAGACCTCAGCGTGGCAGGTGTGCGCCAGCTGGAATTTCGTCAGGCAACAGAACGTGCCTTAATTGCTGAACAGGCAGAAGGTGTAGTAAGGGAAGCTCAGAAGTGAACAGAAAGAGGGAAGCTCAACAAGGAGGTAGCAGTCAGAAGCGCCCATTCTTCGGCAAGGATCCGAAGAACAAAGGCAACCGATCGGGCCAACAGACGTAGGCGCCCGAATTTTAGCCAGGGAACGACCAACGTTCCCTATCGATCAGCGATGCCAGCGCCACAGTGCCAGCAGTGCGGACGAAACCACTTCGGTATCTGCTATGGACCTCGACCGACGCAGAATCTGCAGTGCTTTCGGTGCGGAAAGATGGGACACACTGCAAGGAACTGCACGGAGGGTCAGCCTCAGTTGCAGAATCAACCACAGAAATTGATCCGACCTCCACCCGTACCTGCGAGGGTTTTCACCTTAACGAACGAAGAAGCAGAGGCGAACCCAGACATAGTGACAGTTTCCATTCTGATTGACTCCGGAGCCACACATTCGTTTGTGTCGGCCAGTTTTGTGACCCGGGCGAGAATATATCCTACCCATTCTTCGTGTAACTACATAGTTTCCTTACCCACGGAGACCCAACTAGGACGAACTTAGTAGTAGGAAACTGTCCCGTGAGAATTGAGGGTCGAGAATTGAATGTAGATCTGATAGTGATCCCGATGAATGATTACGACATCATATTCGGGATGGATTGGCTCTCGAAATATGGAGCAATCATAGACTGTGCAAAGAAGTAGTTAGGTTTCAATCGACCGAGGGAGGGGAGTTTGAATTTTCGGGAAAGATAAACAATAAATCAATCCCTAGGATTTCTGCTCTGAAAGCTCAGCGACTCGTGAATACGGGTTGCGAAGCATTTTTGATCTTTGCGGTGAAAGCCGAATAATCTCCTCAGCCAAACTAGAGGAAGTTCCAATAGTAAAGGAGTACCCCGATGTATTTCCCGAGGATGTTCCGGGATTACCACCGGATCGGGAAATCGAATTTGTAATTGATCTTGTGCCTGGAGCTGCCCCTATTTCTAAAACCCGTATAGGTTAGCACCAAATGAATTGCGGGAGTTAAAAGAACAATTGGAAGAATTGTTGCAGAAGGGTTTTATTCAACCCAGTTTCTCACCTTGGGGAGCCCCGGTACTTTTCGTAAAGAAGAAGACGGGTCGATGAGATTGTGTATAGACTATCGTGAACTCAATAAATTACGATAAAGAACAAGTACCCCTTACGAGGATAGATGATTTATTCGATCAATTACAAGGGGCAACGGTGTTCTCAAAGATCGACCTGCATTCCGTTATCATCAGTTGAAAATCCGTGAAAAGGATGTTCCGAAAACTGCGTTCAACACGAGGTACGGCCACTACGAATTCTTGGTCATGCCTTTCGGGCTAACGAATGCTCCTGCCGCTTTCATGGATCTGATGAACCGAGTATTTAAGGAGTTCCTAGAACGTTTCGTTATAGTATTTATCGACGATATCCTCGTATACTCGAAGACGAAGGAGGAACACGAGGAACATCTGAGAACGGTTCTTGGAATCCTTCGGGAGAAACAGCTATTGGCCAAGTTAAGAAATGCAAATTCTGGTTGGAACAAGTGGCATTTCTGGGGCACATCATTTCGGGGAACGGAATTTCAGTGGACCCCAGCAAGATTGAGGCAATAGAAAATTGGCCACGACCGACCACTGCCACGGAAGTAAGGAGTTTTCTCGGGCTTGCTGGATACTATCGGAAGTTTATCAAAGACTTCTCCAGCATTGCCTCCACGCTCACAAACCTGACGAAGAAAAATGTCTCGTTCAAATGGACTGAAGAATGTGAGCAAAGTTTTCAGGAGCTGAAGAAAAGACTGACGACTGCTCCAGTCTTAGCAATACCTTCGGGTACGGAAGGATTCTCGGTATATAGTGATGCCTCGAAGAATGGCTTGGGTTGCGTATTGATGCAAAACGGGAAGGTGATCGCTTACGCCTCCTGAAGTTGAAGCCGTACGAGAAGAATTACCCCACCCACGATCTTGAACTCGCCTCAGTAGTGTTTGCTCTCAAAATCTGGCGACACTACCTATACGGAGAAAGGTGCGAGATCTTCACAGATCATAAGAGCCTAAAGTACTTTTTCACACAGAAGGAGTTGAATATGAGGCAAAGACGATGGCTCGAACTAGTGAAGGACTACGACAGTGTGATAAATTATCACCCAGGAAAAGCTAACGTGGTCGCAGACGCGTTGAGCCGGAAAGCTGTGAATACCGAATTGTGCCAACTCGGAGTTGAAGTAATTCACTTCGGGAGATTGAGACGAGATTGGCAGCATTGACTCTCAAACCGACGCTGTTAGGTCGAATCACCGAAGCACAAAAGATAGATGAATTATATCTGAAGATTCGAGATGAACAAGATGGAGAGGCCCCGTCGGAGTACGAATTTCGAGAAGACGGGAGCTTATGATTCAGAAATCGTTTGTACGTACCTAAAGATGAAGAAATTCGTCGAACGTTGATGACAGAGGCACATACGACGACCTATTCTGTACATCCTGGAACAACGAAGATGTATCGAGATTTGCGGATGAATTACTAGTGGCCTGGAATGAAAAGAGATGTTGCTGCTTTCGTAAGTCGATGTCTGACTTGCCAGCAGATCAAAGCAGAACATCAAAGGCCGGCAGAATGCTACAACCGTTGACGGTTCCTGAGTGGAAGTGGGACCACATAACAATGGACTTCGTAGTAGGATTACCTAAGACGGTGAAAGGACATGATGCAATTTGGGTAATCGTTGATAGATTAACGAAATCTGCCCATTTTCTACCGATTAACCAGACATATCCATGGAGAAGTTTGCAGAACTGTACATTGAGGAAATAGTGAGACTACATGGGATACCAATGTCGATCGTTTCCGATCGCGACTCGAGATTTCTATCCCAATTCTGGGGAGCTTACAGAAGGCGTTAGGGACCAAACTATCATTTAGCTCAGCCTATCATCCCCAGACGGACGGGCAATCGGAAAGAACAATCCAGACGCTCGAGGACATGTTGCGAGCATGTATCTTAGATTTTCGAGGAAGCTGGAGTAAGTATCTCCCACTGATCGAATTTTCGTATAACAACAGCTTTCAAGCGACCATTGGGATGGCACCTTACGAAGCCTTGTATGGGCGTAAATGTCGATCCCCAGTACATTGGGATGAAATCGGCGAGAAGGCGCTATTAGGTCCTGAAATGATTCGTGAGATGACCGAAGCTGTTAGTAAAATTCGGGAGAGGATGCAAACGGCCCAAAGTCGTCAGAAGAATTACGCGGATAAAAGACGAAGGCCGTTAGAGTTCGAAGAAGGTGATCAAGTTTTTCTCAAGATATCACCTATGAAGGGTGTTAAGCGTTTCGGACGGAAAGGAAAGTTGAGTCCGAGATACATAGGACCCTTCCATATTTTGAAAAGAGTCGGTGAAGTAGCGTACCAGCTGGAACTACTGCCTACTCACTAGCACAAGTCCATGACGTCTTCCATGTATCCACTTTACGGAAGTACGTTCCGGATCCGAGTCATGTGCTACGAAGTGGGACGCTTCATCAGCAGTTGAAACCGAACCTAAGCTATGAAGAAAAGCCGGTAGAGATTTTAATGTATGAGGTGAAGCGACTTCGAAATAAGAACATCCCCCTAGTAAAGGTCTTGTGGCGGAACCAGACAATAGAAGAAGCCACTTGGGAGCGAAAAGATGAGATGAGAGAAAAGTACCCCGAGTTGTTTACGACGACTTAAATTTCGGGGACGAAATTTCTATAAGGGGGAGGATGTATACCCGTAAAATTAAT
Organism: Craterostigma plantagineum; assembly: GCA_027422505.1. Taxonomy (NCBI): domain Eukaryota; kingdom Viridiplantae; phylum Streptophyta; class Magnoliopsida; order Lamiales; family Linderniaceae; genus Craterostigma; species Craterostigma plantagineum. Next base: position 65,023 of record JAPQWV010001464.1, on the reverse strand, counting down.
ACGGGATTATTTTTGTAATGTTCGAAATTAATGAAGTTGATTTCCGAACTAAAACTAAATTTTCGGGAGTGAGCGAAAATATTAATTGGGCCGATAGTGAATAAAATATTATGGGCCGAAATTGTTCACGAAGCCCAAATAATAAAATAGGTCAAATATTGATAGAGGCTATATGAAATTAGAAAAGCCCAATGTGAGGTAATTAATTTATTAAAGCAAGATGGCCCAAGATATGTAATTAGTTTGGCCCAATTGAGTTAAAGGATAAGGATGAGACCTTCCTTAACCTTAGGGGAAATCACGTCAGGTGCCATGCCCCTAAAAGCTATTTAGCCTAAAAATATCCTTATTAGTCAAAGAAAGAAACGTGAGATTGGAAGCGAAAAGAAAAGAAAACCCATTTGCAAAGCTTGAACTTCGACGTGAAGATCAAAGAAGAAAAGGAAGAATACCATAACCAAAGAAAGAAAGTGTCGAAATAAGGTGGTAAGGATCTCATCCACAAGCTCTTATACTTATTACTTCACATGGTTTAAAGATTAATTGAGGTGAGAGCAAAATAGGTTACGGTCGAAGCAAGGGTGAGTGAGGTTCGATTAGCTCAATCCAATTTTCCGCTTGAAGGTTAATCAAATACAGCTAAGGCCGTGAGGTAGGTGGTTTCTACTCCTACAAACCCTTTTTAAAGCGTATTACATTCCGTAAAGATGCTAAAATTCGATTGGAAGGCCAATCGAATTTTATATATTTGAGTTTTACAATTTTGATAATTTTCGTGGTATTCTAATATGTGTTATGATGTGATTTCGAACTCATATATGAGCTTGAGTTGGTGATTGAACGTGATGTGTTCGTGGGATGAAGATCGAGTTAAATTCTGGAAAATTAGGGTTCGCTCATAATTCGCAAAGTAGGTTGTAGGAACAGTGAGAATTTTGTGTTTTGCGTGTTCATCTCGCGAATTTGGAGGTTGGCGAATCGCGTGATAATTTGTTTTGCGGGTTGAAATAGTTCGCGAATTAGGTGTTAGATAGTTCGCGGGTTGATTTTATTTTGCGAACTGAGAGAGTTAAAAAAAAAAAGATTTCGCAGGCCAGTCTCTATTTTGCGGATCGTGAGAGGATTTCTTTTAAAATAAAACGCAAATCGGCCGAATTGATTTACGGGTCGCGAAATGTTGTTGCGGACCCAAATATTTTGCGGTGTGTGAGTGAAATGGTTTTCGCGGGTCAAAATTTGGGTTTCGCGGGCTGAGGCCGTTTCGCGAGCTGTGAGATAAGTCGCGGGCCGACTTTGAGTTTCGCGGGCCGACTTAATTTCGCGGGGTGATTCCTGTGAGTGACGTCGGGCTTCGCGCGGGCTTAAAATTGGATTTCGCGGGCCTAATCGAACGATTTACGAATTCGGTGATGGTTTTTGCGAATTCGGATTTTGACTCGTTGGGTTTCGGGTTGACCAAATTTTAAATTGGACGACACGCGAAACACAGTGAGTGATTTCGCGAATCGGGCGTTGACCCGATTGTTTCGCGGGTTGACCAAACGTTTAAAAGTGGGTTTCGGACGATTATTGAATTGGGCTTTGACCAACGGTTTTGATTTTGGGCCTTGCCCTATTTTAGGCCCAAATACTTTAAATAAAATCATTTTAAGCCCAAACCAATTTTAAAATAAAATATTTTCGTATTATAATATAAATAAGTCAACCCGTATTTTAAATTATAATAATATTTTGGGATTTTAAAACCTTCGGCCTAGTATCGGATTTTAATAAAGTATAATATTTTACGCGTTATACTATTTACGATTTTATGAAACGTGCGATTTGTTTCATGTGATTGACTTGTATGTGCATATCACGACATCCACGTGTGAGGTGATGATGTACCGTATTTATACGGTGACGCCTTACGGTTCGGATGAGTGGGGTAGAGTTACCGATGTTGGTAGTCAGGTTTAGACTCGATAGGGCACCTGGTGGGAGAGGGGGTTTGCGACACCCATCTACTCGGGATTGAGCCACCCGAGGTGGACACCACCGTATATATATTGGCTCAGGACGGCAGACAGATGTGAGATTCCTGTCTACCCGGGTAGTGGTAGACTACTCGGGGAGTTGCACCGAGGTGTAACACCGTCGGGATGAGATCGTGTGCGGAGGGAGCGACCCGGCGAGGCCGGCATGGGCTACCGCATGATTATGGCGTACCTTGCCATGCGCGCGTGGGTGCCGAGTCTAGCCTAGGGCCCTGATATGTGATGAGACGTGAGATAGGTCGAGCGTGCATATTTCATGTGTGAGGACATGGATTGGGTTGAGGGAACGCACGCATATGCATTGCATGTTTTTACTACCACCTACGGGCGTTTTTGCTCAGGGTTTTATTTTATAGGAGAGACTGCACCCGACACCGGTGAGTGTCAGGGTTAGCTGTAGGCTGGCTGGCGGCGGTGACTCCACGGGCTTTTGAGGGCGGAGCGGTACATGGGACGCGACTGTGGAGGGCGTAGTTTCGTTTAGTCGGGATAGATTTCTGGGGCTTCGGCCCGATGTAATTAGTGACGATTTTTGTAAACTCAACCTTTGGTATATAATGTAAATTATTTCCTTAAAATTTTTTTATAAATCGGGTCCTTCGCGACTTCTGTTGCGGAAATCCGCGAACTAATTTAATTAGGAAGTAGGGTCGCCACCCTCGAATGACATGCTTTCCTCCATTTTCAGGGCCCAAATCAATTTTGGACCAACATTCCTGCCCAACACGATGCAGCTTGATACGCTCAAATACTAGCTAGTTACTAGGCCGTGCAAGTAGTAAAACGGACGAAGTCCGATTATCGATCCACAAAGACTGCTCGATTATTCTAAGACATTAATTCTAATTCTAATTTAAACTAAGGGAAATTTTTATAGAGCAATTGATGACGAACATGATTGAGACACTTGCTCAGCACGAATTATTCATACGTCTTCGTGCAATCTAATCTATCTAATTAATATGAATCATAGTCAACGTAGAATTTCCTAACATACGTGCTACTCGTTTTTCCAGCAATAGCAACCCTACGTAATAGATAACCAATCAACTATACGCCTATATGAATGTAGCTCCTATACGTGCATTTGATCTTTATGAGATTCTCCGAGTTTAGACGCTTTCGGCGCCCAAGGTCTCAGAAACCACACATACGAAACCGAGTTCCATCTCTGGTCTGTTTTACGTAGTGATATTCAATGTTTTGTTCTAATCGGTCTAATCACTTAGTCCAGCAGTCAATAATCATACGCATGGATGCCAATCACTCGTACACATATGAAGCACAAACAAAGAATACGTAACTCAAATCATATGAATAGATAAAATAATATTGCATTAATACGTAGTCATAATCTGGCCTCACACGGCCTCAATCACAAAAGAAATTAGCTTATATTAATATACGAAAACGACAAAAAATTGGAAGAAACATTATCGAAAACGATATATTAGAAGGTAAGAAATTCGCCGTTTTTCTTTGCTCGACTTGTCTCTAGTCGTCTTTCTGTTTTTATTTTTTTGCTCTCGTAGCTCTTATTTTCTTCGTCGTCCAAAGCTTCTATTTATGCCCCCTGTCTTAATTGGTAGACGTCCCTTTATATAGAAATAAAAGTAGCCGACTTAAAGCAACTCCAATCTCTAATCAGTCGCTTATTCGAATCTTTTAGCTACTATCTTGACTTCTCTTTCCTATGCGCATATCTTGGTGAAATATTTGACTTGTTCTTCAAGCATAAATAGCATCTCTTGTAGGCTCTAGTACATTACTAAGCTTAAATTAAACTAGAAGCCCATGAGACATGGATGATTTAGCACTCATAAACGTGCTAAATGCGCACAAGAGCTCGGCTTTCTTTAATTTTGCTCTGTTACCTATCAAACAAGAAATGTATACGTAAACGTACAATATTCGAGATATTTCGATAAATGACGGTCGAAAATACGCGTTTACGGGGAATAAAATAGTGCAAAGCCTAACTTATCGACAACCCCAAACTAGCTTTGATCGTCCTCAATCATAAAAGCGGAATAAAACCAAATCATGTTAGGATTATAAAACATCAATAAATGAATTTCTCCTGTTTCATCTCAGAAAACGTAAAAGAACATCGAGATAGTCATCAACTAATGAATGATTTAGTCAGAACATGAAGCATGAGGTAATATGTCGCAATCCACCATAGCATGAAAGACATTTCTAGAATCGTACTACGCATCAATCCATAATTCTCACAAGGGTCGCTCAAGTCGAGTTTTTTTGAAAAGATATAACTCTAAGCTTGCAATTATATCACGTCATAGTCACATAGTAGAAATCATGCACAAATTGGAGGGTCTTTCATCTCGGGTTGTAATGGGGTTCGAGTTTTGAAAGGTGCATCATATAGGAAAGTGAGCTAAAAGTATCAAACGTGCCAATCTCTAATCGCTCTTCGCACCACTTATTTCGCTCTTCTAACGCCGTGCGTGTTTTTCACACGACTGATCCTTTTTCCTTTTCTAGCTCGTCTCGCTTGCTTTTTTTCTCTCCTCTTTTTTCTTCTTTTTATCTTCTGTTTCTTTTTTTTGAACGATTCCCTGCTATCTTCTTCTCTTTTTACATCTTATGGAAGGAGAGGTTTCTAGTTCGCTGCAATATTACGATGAGGGATCTATATCATAGGACAGTTCATAACTAACATGCATTGACGATTAGCTCTTCTCAACCAACAAGCCATTTTTCACGATATCGATAAATTAGCACATTGATACGAGGTCGTATGGGCTGAATTTGAGGCAATTAGGCTAAGTATCTGTGCTCCAAATCAACATATAAGTCTAATAAGGCTCAAATGGGCTCACCAAATGGTAAATACGTATGGTAGGGAAATGTTACTCAATCCTACTGCCCTTCTCATTTTCGCACATAAAATCCACATGGTAACCATTGACATGCATAAAAGAGCATGTTAAAAAAATATTCAGTCCATGCGTGTCACACAAGAATAACACCGACATTATGAGTTTCTTTGAATTTTCTCTAAGGCTCAAGAACTCACGTATATACTGGGTGTGTGCTTCATGATGCGCAATACTTTCCTAAAGCAGTTAATATAGCCAAATAATCATGCTAATATGTCAGGACCCGTTGTCCTTGCTACCTATTCTAACGTTATCCTATGTGCCTAACGATGATTTTTTAAAAAAAAAAGCATGCAGAAATGCGTACGAAATTTTTCCATTTATGTAATGGAACATCGTTCTTTACAGGTCAAAAGAATGCTTCCAATTACTAATTACATGCAAAACTTAATTACACGGGAAAGTGTCTACATGTGCAACAAAGAATTCCTATGCGCCCGGCCTCACAGGTCGTCACCTATCCACACACTTCCACCCCAAAAGTTGCTGGAAGCTTCAGAAGATTTGCCTTGCCACCTAAGCGGTCACGTACGGTGGTCGCGTATACCTACAACACGTAACGTAAGGGATGAGCGATATGCTCAGTAAGTAGAAATCATACATGACATGCACGTGACAAAATCCCCCGCAAAGTCAATCCACGCCAATGCATTTACGTCTCATAGATTAACTCAATCTCGTCTTTATATTAGGACCCTTGGTAGACTTTTACCCAGGCGTACACCGTAAAGAGCTCTAATCCAACCACGGCATCAGCCCAGACTATGAGGGCATCAAAACCAACCATACTAAAGCGTGAGGGCATCAACCCAACCACGCTAACAGGGATATTGAGGGCATCAACCCAACCATGAGGGCATCAACCCAACCATGGTAATCCCCCGAGGCATCACGTCGTTCGTATACTGGCGACGCATCAACGTCGCCAACGGCGCATCAACGCCATCTTGTTGCCCCGGGAGCCGCCCGTTACTTAACTTATAACTTGATTGCCCATCTCCACAATTATTTTTTTGCTATTTGCCACATAATCATGCACGCTTATCATTTTATTACCCCCAAGTGTTTCGTGCATGCTCATGCATAATGCGTTAATGCCATAATGCTTACCAAAATCATGAAATCATATCATACAAATTCACATAAGCACGCAAGCACCTCATCACTAATCACATAAATTAGGCACATACACACATGCTATGTGTTGTAGTTGGATTTCCACTTACCTGGCGTCCGCAGATTAACTGTTAATCGGTCTGGTGAGTTTCCTAATATTTTGTCCTTTCAACATAAAAGATTATAAAGTTAGTGTATAAATTATATTAATTGACTACGTAAACTTTCGTTCCAAAATTCTATCAAAAACGTCTGCCTACACCGAAAAATTGACCCTGAAAACACCGATAGGCAAATTATGATCGGGCGTTATGAGAGATTATGCTCATTGAACTCGGAATATTTTTCTTATTAAATGATGTAAAATATTCTTATGTTAAGGGGTTTAAATTCGTGATGTTACCCTAATTCGTGAACTTCTCTGATTTGCGAACCCAAGCTCTATGATTCGCGAACTCCTCTGAATTAATATCGATTCGCGACTTGGTTGGACCCGCGAAACCTTCGGTTCGCGAATCAACCTACTTCGCGAGCTACATTTGCCATAGTGTGGTTCGCGACTTGCAGTTCGCGAAACGCCTAGCTCGTTTTGTGATTCGTGGAATGCTCACCAGACACCATTCGCTAATTAGGGTACGTGACTTGGGAAGTTTGCCAATTTCTAGTTCACAAAAAGGTTGTTCTTGGAAACTCTAATTCGTAAGAAGTCTTTACTAATTTATGGTTCACGAATCAATTCTACCCTGCACACACACGATTTGCAAACCCTAACCGTAACTCGTGACGTAGACTATATTCCCTCATGATTCGCCAAATGTTATAGTAGTTCGCGAAACTCCACTTCGCACTCCTAGGTTTTCGAATTCTATCATTCGTTGCTTATTTCGCGAAAACTATCCTTATTGTCTCGTAATTCATAAATCTCGCTCGATTCGCGAAACTCATTCACAATTCACTGTCCGTGATTGGGCTTGATTCGTGAAATTCCTTGCATTCGCCAAATTGTCATGACTCGTGATTCTCATGGAGTTCGCGGAACACAATTCGCGATCCTTAGTCTCTTTTCGCTTTCCATTCGCAATATAATTTGTCGACTCCTAAGTCGCAAAATTCATTCTAAACGTCCAGAGTTCGCCAAATGAGGATCCTATGGTCCGCGAGCTCTCCCTAATTTTGCCAAACAACTATGATTCGCCAACCTTGTTGAGTGCGTGAAGTAGAATGGCTATGGATTCGTGCAACTTATTTCACGAATCCGAACTTACAAAAACACCTTTTGACCTTTGAACTTTAATTAGATCGATCGAAGGGTACCTTTCTGCCTAGAAGATGGTAAATACTCTAAAGACCTCAATGACCCTAAGATCCAAACTTAGTGACAATGCGGGTTAAACAGATTTCCGTGCCTAATAATTCCTAAAACATGTTATTATGGAACTAAAAACATTAAATCTAGGTGAGAAAATATACCCTCGGGATTAAAATTCGCAAAGCTTGGAAATTGGCATTCTCGAGCTTATAACCCTTAGCATACACTACTATTTGGACAAAACATAAAATCATGGTGAGATAGTTATACCTTTTCCAAGCTTTTTAGTGAGCGTGGCTCGCTTTTTCCCTTCTTTCTTCTTTTGATCAAGTTCTCATGGTTTCCCTCAAATGGGTTTATGAAGTTAAGATTGGATAGATATTTTGAGAAGAAGGTATGATGATGGGATATATGTTTGACGTGAACATCCCTTGTTTTAGGGAGTTTTGTCCTTTCAAAGTTTGACTTGAATAAATTGGGCCTAAGTTTTTAAATCCATTCTAGCCCAAATAAGCAATTTATAGCCTAATAGTGATTTATAGCCCAATTTCTATTCCTACCCATACTTATCATTTCTATCCCCCTTATTCCTTATTTTTTCGAAAATTCCTTAATGGATTAGAAGTCACATGGCACAAATGAAATGTATCAAATTCACAAAATCACGTAAGAATATACTTAGCACCCAAATTTCATATAAAAACACCTGTGCTATTTAGTCGCATAGATCACGAATACAAATTTATTGGCCATACTAGCTTACGGGGACTCGAGTTCTACATAATATCACAGCAATGCAACACATAAGACTATCACACTTAACTCGTCGAATCACATGATGGACATGAAATTTCATAGTTGACGTTCAAATCGCAACTTTCATCAGTTATACCCACTAAAATAACCAAAATACATCGAAAAACATGTAAGCATATTAAAATATAGCATGTGTCACATCCACTCCAAACTATATAGCACATTGTCCTCAATATGTAAAATAAAAGCAAAGAGAGAGTAAAAGTGGCACTGCCCTGAATTTTAAGTAGATCAATGTGGAAGACTTGGTTGATCCGCAGTAAGCAACCATCGCGAACGGGCAACCCCCAAACTGGTTATGAGCTTGCGAGAAAACGTGACTAGGCGGCACCGTGAGAGCGAATTTTAATTAAGAAAATGAAATAGGCTATAAAGTAATAGGACATAATAAAATATATATATGCATCGATATGCCTTGGGTTACTCCCAAAAAGCGCTGCTTTTATAGTCGTTAGCTCGATTCACAAACCGCTTATTTGGTGGATAATCGATGTTGATCGAGTTTTCTTTCCAAACATCTCGATCGTTGTACACCTTGGGTCCCCTCATGTCGGGGATAGAGTATGCATCATTGAGTAGGTAGAGATGCCATTCTCTGTGCAGTCATTCGGAACTCTTCTTTTTCTTCGGCGAAACCGCCTTCTTGATAGATTTAGAGCCACTGCTCTTTTTAGTCCATGGTGTCCACATGTGAAAGTTCAGCACAGAAGAGACTAGGTTATAGTTAGATTTAGTCGCTTCCCATTCGGCGCATCTATTCGAGCATCAGCCTTAGTGTTCTGGCGGTCTTTCAGCTTGCTGGTATTCTTTCCAGACAAGTTGTACCTGAAAACTCAGACCACTTAAAAGCACAAGGGTCAAAGATAACGATAAAGGAACAAGTATCTTTAGTAGGGCGTTTCATAGATTTGTAAACATCAAATATTCCACTTTCTCGTCCCCTACTTGCTAAATAAGTTTACCATTACCGACATCAATGATAGCTGTAGCCGTGTTTAGGAACGGATGTCCAAGTATCAATGGGAGGTCATCGTCTTCTTCCATATCCAACACAATAAAATCAGCCGTGAAGTAGTGCTCTCCTACTTTCACAAGTACGTCTTCCATGATTCCTCGTGGATATGTGATTGGTCTATCAGCAAGCTGGAGGATAGTCGATGTGGGTTTTGGCTGGCCAAGTCCCATTTCCTAAAAATGAAAATGGCATCAAATTGATAATCGCACCAAGATCGCATAACACGTTATTAGATGTAGAGACCCAGCAGAACAAGGAATAGAGAAACTCCCTCGATCCTTAAGCTTCGGCGGGTGCTTCTTCTGTAATACGGCTGAACATTCTTCGTGAGAGCAATGGTTTCGTTTCTTCTAACTTATTTGTCTAGAATAGTAGCTCCTTCAGGCATATTGGCGTACTTTGGCATCTGCAACAAAGCCTCAATGAAAGGGATATTAACTTCAAGTTTTTCAAATGTATTAATGAAACGATCAAAATCTTCATGATTTTTCTTTTTCCTAAAGCGCTGGATATGGATGTCGGATTTTTATCGATCGGGTGGGTTGACCTTTTTTTTCTCTAGAGTGAACTGGCTCGTCCTCTACTTTTTCGGCCTGCTTGTCCTTTTCAGGGTCATAAACCATAGTGTTTGTGGCCGTGAATTTGTTCTGATTGGATGTCTCTGGCTCCTTTGCTTCCTCCACTTCCTTGGTTTTTTGGACGATTCAGCTTCTTTTCACTTCTCTGTTCAATGGCATTCGCGTACTCTCGAGGGTTCTATTCTGTGTCGCTTGGGGTGTGCCTGGCTTGCGCTCGGAAATTGAACTTGTTAGATGCTCTATTGTAGTCGCCAAATTTGCATTGTGTTTCTCTATTTTGTTGAGCCGTTCGTCTATCTTACGACTTGGATTGCAGCCTTTGTTTTGTTGGTGGGCCACTCTGTTGATTTTGAGCTTCCGGAGGCTTTAAGCAGTGCGATTTTCCATACGACACATTCGGAGTGCCAACTTGGGTCGTATGTCTTGGAGTATGCATTCCTTTGCCTATTGTGGATGTGATTCATAGTCTCAGGGTTCGTTGATTGTATCATGTCTAACCTTTATGTATGGCTTCAAATTGCGCCTCCAACGAGCTATTTATCTCATGTACTCCAGCTGTCCGTCGGTCCAGATCACGCTTAGTACATCTTGCTGGGTAGGCTGCAATTCGCTCGATGGCCTGGAGTGCTTTCTCGTCGCCTAATTCCATAAAATTTTCGCGTGCATCTGCCGTCGATGATCCTTTTATTTGGTGTGCTCAGCCCTAAGAAAATGACTCATCTGGACGCTCAGGGGTATGTTGTGGTTCAGGCATTATCGCAGAAGGCTCTTGTATCTACTCCACGCATCGCTCAGAGGTTCGCTACCTTCTTCTTTAAAGATTATTGTAAGCTCCGAATCTCGCTGGTCCTTGACAATGGTAAGTTTGCCCAGAAAGCACTCCACTAGTTGCCCCAACTAGTGATAAATGCATGTGGAAATGATGAGAACCATTTATAGAGACACTGGGTACTTCATAGTTCTGCAAAATGGAGTGAATTTCAAAATATGTGAATTTTTTGCATCCTCTGTCGTAAGCCCATGAAACTGTGCTGAACCCGTAATCATCTGTATTGTAACAGGTTTGATCTCGAAATGGTTATTTTGCCCGGGGGAATGACAATTGGATTGTGTCATGAAAAGTTCCGTAAGTGCTCGACTTAGAAAAGTGGTCGTGGATGAACCTCCTCGCGTTCTTGATTGTCCATTATTCCTGCGAAAGAAATAACAATCACAATAAGTGAATAAACTAATAATAATAATCAAGAGATGAAAATAATAACAAAATAATAATAATAAAAATCATAATAAATCTAGACTAAAACTTAGAATAAATCCTAAACTAATAATGCCGCTGTCCCCGACAACGACGCCAAAAAGTCGACAGGCACAAATACTAGCAAGTGTACCGGGTCGTGCAAGTAGTAAAACGGATGATGTCCTAGTATCGATCCACGAAGACAGCTCGATTAATTCGAAGACGTTAATTCTAAATTATTTTAAAATAAGGTAAATTTATAGTTTTAGTGATTTGATTAAAAGAGATAAAAGACGAAAATAATAAAATAAACGGAGAGAAAATAAATGAGGATAGAGCAATTAACGACGAACGTGATTGAGACACTTGCTGAGCACGAGTTATTCCTAGGTCTTCATGCATCTAATCTATCTAATCAATACGAACATAGTCAAGGTAGAATTTCCAAGCATACGTGCTACTCATTTGTCCCACAATATCCTACGTAGATAGCGAACCAATAAACTGTATGTCTATATGACTGTAGTTCCTATACGTGCATTCGTTTTTAGAAGTTCCCGAGTTTAGACGCTGTCGGCGCCTAAGGTCTCAGAAACCACACATACGAAACCGAATTCCATCTCTGGTCGGTTTTACGTAGCGATTTTCAATGTTTTGTTCCAATCGATCTAATCACTTAGTCCGTCTCAAAACCAGTCAATAATCATACGCATGGAGGCCAATCACACGTTCGCTTATGAAGCATAAACAAAGAATCCGTACTCAAATCATATGATTAAATAAATAATAATTGCATTAATATGCAGTCATAATCCGGCCTCACACGGCCTCAATCACTAAAGAATTAGCCTAGCATATTATACGGAAACGACAAAGAATTGGAACAAAACATTGTCGAAAACGATATATTAGAAGGTAAGAAATTCTTCCTTTTTCGGTGCGTGACTTGTCTCGCTCTTAGCCGTCTTTGTATTTTATTCTTTGCTCTCATAGCTTTTATTTTCTTCGTCGTCCAAAGCTTCTATTTCTGCCCCCTGTCTTAATTGGTAGACAATCCTATTTATATAGAAATAAAAGTAGCCAACTTAAAGCAACTCAAATCTCTAATAATCGCTTATTCTAATCTTTTAGCTTCTATCTTGACTTCTCTTTCCTATGCGCATATCTTGGTGAAATATTTGACTTGTTCTTCAAGCATAAATCGCATTTTTTGTAGGCTTTAGTAAATTAACAGGCTTAAATTAAACTAGAAGCCACGAGACATGGATGATTTTAGCCCAATTCGTAAACGTGCTTAATGCGCATAAGAGCTCGGCTTTCTTTATTTTTGCTCTGTTACCTGTCGTACAATATTCAAGATATTCCGATAAATTGTTGAGGTATATGTCCTAGATGCCATACAAGGACTGGGAGTACAATGGCAATTTGCTAATTGTGTAGTGTTTAGTGATGTAATTTGATTACTTCTATTAATGGAATGACTTTATTCATCATTAATTAATTATTGGATGAATAAATGAAAGGAAAATTATTAATTAGTCTAAAGATTTCACTTGCAGTCTGGGTGGATAAGACAAATTAATAAAACTCAAATATTGACAGTTCAGTTACTGATTATGTGGGGACAGAGAGGGCACCGGTAAGCTGAGATACGGCAATATTATAATAGTCCACAAGTCTAAGTCTCCAGTAGGTGACTGGATTGACAAGTACGACTTGTTTGTCGATGGATCCAATATGGTTGTCCAAACCATTCACTTGGGAAGTGGGAGCCCATGACAAGATACAAGATGAATCAGGGGATTATCTGTATTTGGACACTGACTCGTAATTGAACGATCACACGCTTGGATTGCCTTGATCGATCGATGACTGTAGTAGTTGCGTGAACCTTAGACCGAAAGGGTTAATATGGGGTGGTCTTGAGGTCTTGACTTGTCACTAGTTTGCTAGGCCCGTCTTGCTGGTGGCATGGGTCCAGCGGCGAAATGCGGTCTTGACTTTTCGATGTGATTGCCGGTTGAACCGCGGAGTGGGATTTACGGTCTCGATTAAATTCATGGTTAACGTCCTATGACAATTTTAATGTGCGGGAATTTATCCAAGTCTCTGGCCAGAGCATATAACTGAGTCGCGATAGTCGTGGAGTGCAGTTTCGGTATTTTCACCGACATAAACGACATAGAGTCGAGTCGGTGCATTAGTGCTGGTATGATCGCACCCTTATTGTTATGTGAGCGAAGTCGTTTTGCTTGTACTGGTGAAAATGTAATGAAAGTATTCACAAAGATCGGCGCATTGCTCTGGAACCACGCGCAGTTTCGTGAACGTCGCAGTCCTAGATGTCGCGTATTTCAACGAAATATATATAATACGGAGCACTATTCATGTGATTTTTCACAAAATTGAGATTTGTAAAATCCATAGGTGTTGAGAGTGGAAATAACAACGTCACTTCATTGCAAAATTAATTACCCGAGGATGTTATCGCGCGTAAAAAGGGGTGCAAACACGAGGACTTCCCCGGGGGTCACCCACCTAGTACTACTCTCGCGCCCAGCACGCTTAACTTCGGAGTTCTGATGGGATCCGGTGCATTAGCGCTGGTATGATCGCACCCGTATTGTTATGTGAGCGAAGTCGTTTTGCTTGTACTGGTGAAATGTAATGGAAGTATTCAACAAAGATCGGCGCATGCTCGGGAAACCACGCCAGTTCGTGAACGTCGCATGTCGCGTATTTCAACGAAATATATATAATACGGAGCACTATCATGTGATTTTTCACAAAATTGAGATTTGAAAATCCATAGGTGTTGAGAGTGGAAAGTAACAACGTCACTTCATTGCAAAATTAATACCACAGAGGGATGTTATCGCGCGTAAAAAAGGGGGGTGCGACACGAGGACTTCGCAGGGTTTCACCCATCCTAGTACTACTCTCGCCCAAGCACGCTTAACTTCGGAGTTTTGATGGGATCCGGTGCATTAGTGCTGGTATGATCGCAACCGTTTTGTTATTGAGCGTAGTCGTTTTGATTGTACGGGTGAAAATGTAATGGAAGTATGTACAAAGATCGGCGCATTGCTCGGAACCACGCCAGTTCGTGAATGTCGCAGTCCTGGATGTTGCGTATTTCAACGAAATATATAATAACGGAGCACTATTCATGTGATGTTTCACAAAATGAGATTTGTAAAATCCATAGGCGTTGAGAGTGGAAAGCAACACCGTCACTTCATTGCAAAATTAATACCCGAGGGATGTTATCGCGCGTAAAAAAGGGGGTGTACACGAGGACTTCCCAGGGGGTCACCCATCCTAGTACTACTCTTGCCCAAGCACCTTCGGAGTTCTGATGGGATCCGGTGCATTAGTGCTGGTATGATTGCACCTTATTGTTATGTGAGCGAAATCGTTTTGCTTGTACTGGTGAAAATGTAATGAAAGTATTCAACAAAGATCGCGCATGCTCTGGAAACCACGCCAGTTCGTGAACGTCGCAGTCCTCGATGTCGCGTATTTCAACGAATATATATAATACGGAGCACTATTCATGTGATTTTTCCACAAAATTGAGATTTGTAAATCCATAGGTGTTGAGAGTGGAAAGCAACAACGTCACTTCATGCAAAATAATAACAGAGGGATGTTATCGCGCGTAAAAAAGGGTGTGCAACACCGAGGACTTCCCAGGGGGTCACCCAACCTAGTACTACTCTCGCCCAAGCACGCTTAACTTGGAGTTCTGATGGGATCCGGTGCATTAGCGCTGGTATGATCGCACCCGTATTGTTATGTGAGCGAAGTCGTTTTGCTTGTACTGGTGAAAATGTAATGAAGTATTCAACAAAGATCGGCGCATGCTCGGGAACCACGCCAGTTCGTGAACGTCGCAATGTCGCGTATTTCAAACGAATATATATAATACGGAGCACTATTCATGTGATTTTTCACAAAATTGAGATTTGTAAAATCCATAGGTGTTGAGAGTGGAAAGTAACAACGTCACTTCATTGCAAATTAATAACAGAGGGATGTTATCGCGCGTAAAAAAGGGGGGTGCGACACGAGGACTTCCAGGGGGTTTCACCCATCCTAGTACTACTCTCGCCCAAGCACGCTTAACTTCGGAGTTTGATGGGATCCGTGCATTAGTGCTGGTATGATCGCAACCGTTTAGTTAATTGAGCGTAGTCTTTTTGATTGTACGGGTGAGAATGTAATGGAAGTATGTAACCAAAGATCGGCGCATTGCTCGGGAACCACGCCAGTCGTGAATGTCGCAGTCCTGGATGTTGCGTATTTCAACGAAATATATAATACGGAGCACTATTCATGTGATGTTTCACAAAATTGGATTTGTAAAATCCATAGGCGTTGAGAGTGGAAAGCAACACCGTCACTTCATTGCAAAATTAATACCCGAGGGATGTTATCGCGCGTAAAAAAGGGGGTGTAACACGAGGACTTCCCAGGGGGTCACCCATCCTAGTACTACTCTCGCCCAAGCACACTTAACTTCGGAGTTCTGATTGGATCCGGTGCATTAGTGCTGGTATGATCGCACCCGTATTGTTATGTGAGCGAAGTCGTTTTGCTTGTACTGGTGAAAATGTAATGAAAGTATTCAACAAAGATCGGCGCATTGCTCGGGAACCACGCCAGTTCGTGAACGTCGCAGTCCTCGATGTCGCGTATTTCAACGAAATATATATAATGCGGAGCACTATTCATGGATTTTTTCACAAAATTGAGATTTGTAAAATCCATAGGTGTTGAGAGTGAAAGCAACAACGTCACTTCATTGCAAAATTAATAACAGAGGGATGTTATCGCGCGTAAAAAGGGTGTGCAACACGAGGACTTCCCAGGGGTCACCCACCTAGTACTACTCTCGCCCAAGCACGCTTAACTTGGGAGTTCTGATGGGATCCGGTGCATTAGTGCTGGTATTATCGCACCCGTATTGTTATGTGAGCGAAGTCGTTTTGCTTGTACTGGTGAAAATGTAATGAAAGTATTCAACAAAGATCGGCGCATGCTCGGGGAACCACGCCAGTTCGTGAACGTCGCAATGTCGCGTATTTCAACGAAATATATATAATAACGGAGCACTATTCATGTGATTTTTCACAAAATTGAGATTTGTAAATCCATAGGTGTTGAGAGTGGAATAACAACGTCACTTCATTGCAAAATTAATAACAGAGGGATGTTATCGCGCGTAAAAAGGGGGGTGCGACACGAGACTTCCCAGGGGTTCACCATCCTAGTACTACTCTCGCCCAAGCACGCTTAACTTCGGAGTTTGATGGGATCCGGTGCATTAGTGCTGGTATGATCGCAACCGTTTAGTTAATTGAGCGTAGTCGTTTTGATTGTACGGGTGAAATGTAATGGAAGTATGTAACAAAGATCGGCGCATTGCTCGGGAACCACGCCAGTTCGTGAATGTCGCAGTCCTTGTGTTGCGTATTTCAACGAAATATATAATACGAGCACTATTCATGTGATGTTTCACAAAATGAGATTTGTAAAATCCATAGGCGTTGAGAGGGAAGCAACACCGTCACTTCATTGCAAAATTAATACCCGAGGGATGTTATCGCGCGTAAAAAGGGGGTGTAACACGAGGACTTCCCAGGGGGTCACCCATCCTAGTACTACTCTTGCCCAAGCACACTTCGGAGTTCTGATGGGATCCGGTGCATTAGTGCTGGTATGATTGCACCCTTATTGTTATGTGAGCGAAATCGTTTTTCTTGTACTGGTGAAAATGTAATGAAGTATTCAACAAAGATCGGCGCATGCTCGGGAACCACGCCAGTTCGTGAACGTCGCAGTCCTCGATGTCGCGTATTTCAACGAAATATATATAATACGAGCACTATTCATGTGATTTTTTCACAAAATTGAGATTTGTAAAATCCATAGGTGTTGAGAGTGGAAAGTAACAACGTCACTTCATTGCAAAATTAATAACAGAGGGATGTTATCGCGCGTAAAAAAGGGGGGTGCAACACGAGGACTTCCCAGGGGGTCCCAACCTAGTACTACTCTCGCCCAAGCACGCTTAACTTCGGAGTTCTGATGGGATCCGGTGCATTAGTGCTGGTATGATCGCACCCGTATTGTTATGTGAGCGAAGTCGTTTTGCTTGTACTGGTGAAAATGTAATGAAAGTATTCAACAAAGATCGGCGCATGCTCGGGAAACCACGCCATTTCGTGAACGTCGCAATGTCGCGTATTTCAACGAAATATATATAATACGAGCACTATTCATGTGATTTTTCACAAAATTGAGATTTGTAAATCCATAGGTGTTGAGAGTGGAAAGTAACAACGTCACTTCATTGCAAAATTAATAACAGAGGGATGTTATCGCGCGTAAAAAGGGGGGTGCGACACGAGGACATCCAGGGGGTCACCCATCCTAGTGCTACTCTCGCCCAAGCACGCGCTTAACTTCGGAGTTCTGATGGGATCCGGTGCATTAGTGCTGGTATGATCGCAACCGTTTAGTTAATTGAGCGTAGTCGTTTTGATTGTACGGGTGAAAATGTAATGGAAGTATGTAACAATGATCGGCGCATTGCTCGGGAACCACGCCAGTTCGTGAATGTCGCAGCCCTAGATGTTTGTGTATTTCAACGAAATATATATAATTCGGAGCACTATTATGTGATTTTTCACAAATGACAGGTGGGTCCACGGGGGAACTTCTCAATGCTGCAGGAAGAATGGCAACAGGTGGGTGCCAAGGGTAAGGCCGTTTTACTAATGGCTACGGATGATGGGGATGGGCGCATGCCTACTGGCAATGGCCGAGGGCAAGGAGCCCGTCACAATCCCCGGTCACCGACGTTACCTGGGCGCAGAATCGATTTGAGATACTTCAGGACATGTATGACGTCCCTGACTACACATTTCACACGGGCCCTAAAGCAGATGCAGCACAAAACGGGGTGCCTTTATGTTAGCTGTGGGAGCATGGAATGTACGTGGTCTTAATAAGCAAGACACATGAGGGCGGTGGGGGAGTTGATGTCACGTGAAGGGCTACATATGATTGGGTTGCTAGAGACGAGAGTTTCGGTGTCTTTTCTTTTTGGTATATATGTCTCGTATATATATAGTGGAAAAATGTATGTACAATGAGCAAGAGATATAGTACGCAACCCCCCAGTAACAGACTACTGGGCACAAACAAGAAAGGAATAACCAATCACAAATCAACCAATGATCCTATCAACTAAACAACCAATCAAAGACCAATCCTACCAAGCCAATCGCCATAGTCGGCGTATGGCTTGCCCGATGAGGTTGTACTTCGTGGACGTACCACTAATCCGCATGGTAGCCAGGGCAATAACACACACCCCAGGAGCCTGTATGGAGTCGTGATGGTCCCCTCCTTCCAGCGCCTATTCCTTGCCTGCCAAATATGATAGACAAGGGAAGCCATATGTGACGGTGCGGGTTTTATGTCGAATGGCATCAGATCTCATTGGCGTTGGTTCTTTGATTATGATGATGGGCCAGCGTCGCGCATATGGGTTTGCTGGGATCCATCGGTTTCAGACCGTGGAGGTTCTTGGGTATTCAACCAAGCGGTACATTGTCGAGTGGAGTCAGCGATGACAAGGGAGACAGTTTTCGTGTCTTTTGCGTATGGGAAGTCCAGGAGGGAGGAGAGACTTCCCTTATGGGATGAGTTGATTAGCCTGTCTGCAGCTCGTGTGGCGGATGCATGGATAGTCATGGGGACTTCAATGCTATATTGCACACGGCTGAGGGACATGGGGGATCGCCCTCTAGGCCATGATATGGAGGATTTTCAGACATGCTTGGTGACTGCGGACTTGTTGACGATACCTACGATGGCTAGGTGTTCACGTGGCATAATCAATAGCGGGCGGGTGCGGGAATCTTTTTTTGTATAATCCACATCGCCTGATCGAACTTGAGGAAGGAGCAGAGCGATCTCCATATAATCGACAGTGGTTAGAGGCGGCCAATTCCAACCCCCATCATTGATCGCGGCATTAAGTGTCGAGTCAAGTGGCATGCCCATAACCATCGTGCCCTGCCGTAGACGCTCCACCAAGGGCCCCATAAGCAACCATTGGTCGGTCCAGAGACGCGTCGATGCTCCATTCCCAATACGGAATTCAATGAGTGGCCTAATATAGGGAATAGCTTCAGTATCTTCTTCCAGCTACACGAGGTCCTAGCATTGGTTCTGACAGACCAGATCGAGGTGTTGTCAAGCCGTGTTAGCCGAATCCAAACAGCCCAAATAGGAGTCTCATCCTCCCTCAATAGGCTCCAAACAAGGCGTATCATTAGAGCCTTATTATCATTCTCGACAGATCGAATCCCTAGACCTCCTTCCCTAGGCATGCAACATCAGTCCTAGCCACCTTTGCGCTAGATCCTTGCCAAAGGAAAGCCCTGCGTCGCGCCTCAATACTATGGATAATTCCTTTAGGCAACAAGAAAACTCCAGCCCAGTACATATGAAATCCCAGAGGACAGACCTGATGAGTTTAACCTTACGCCGTATGATAATGACTGATGAGTCCACGAACCTAAGCGCTGATCAGTGGTGCGAAGAAGCGACGCACAATCTGTTATAGTCAACCTTGACGTGATCAGCGGTACTCCCAAATAACGTACAGGTAGAGTACCCTTCGAAAAACCCATATGGCCTGAAGCACGCCCGTTAGTCATTTTGCCCTCTTGGGGATAAACATCTCGCTCCTGCGGATGTTCGCCCGTAAGCCAGAGACGGTAGCAAAATGGTAAAGACTGTCTTTGAAGATGCCAACTGACGCGGCGTCCGCATGCGAGAAAAGGAGCAGATCATCGGTGAACTTGAGCATATAAAGTGACGTGGGGTCACATCTCCAATGGTATCGAAAGCACCTGCTAGGCTGATCCGCTGCTCAATAATACCATAAAGGACATCCATGACCAACTTAAAGAATTATGGAGAGAATGGATCGCCTTGTCGTAAGCCTCGTCGTCCACGAAAGAACCCCTCTGGATGGCCATTGATGTTGATAGAGAAGGTTGTCGTCGTGAGACATGAGCGAATCCAACCCAGTAGAATGGAAATTCAGCGCCGTTAGTGTAGGAAGAAGGAAGTCGCATTCCACCTTGTCGTAGGCGTTGGCGAGATCAACTTTGAATCCAACGCGAGCAGGCAACCCTGCGCAGTTGTACCCGTGGCAGATCTCCTTCGCTAGGAGGATGTTGTCAGAGATGCGATGCCATGGAATGAAAGCCGTGGGTGAGATGGACTAGGTTCCCAAGGCAGTCTCGTGACCTGTTTGGAAATGACCTTATATAAAACGTTGCAGCAGGATATAGGGCGGAAATCTTTCGCCATCCGCGGTTTCGGCCCTTTGGGTATGAGAGCGATGAGAATAGAATTAAGTTCTCCCAATAGCTGGCCTGTTCGAAAGAAAGCTCCTTAACCGCATATGTGATGTCAGACCAATGATACCCCATGCGCGTTTGTGAAAGGCTGCCGAAAAGCCATCAGGTCCTGCTAATTTGTTATCTCCAATAGAGAAGATGTCCTTCTTAATCTCCCCATCAGTGATCGACTGGTCCATCATATCAGCATCACTTGTAGAAAACTCAAATTTGATTTCATATTTAAAGATATTTTATTTGATTTAAATATCTAAGTTAGTTCTAGTTTTAGTAAGTTAATGCGAATTTGGAATTCAAAAGGGAGAGATAAATGTGGCAAAAATCTCTCACACTTTAAGGACTTGGAAATCAAATCCAAACCCTAAAATATGCTAAATTTGTGCTCCACCCTATGAGAAGAGAGATGATTTTCGAAATCAAATAAAGCACACACTCACACGAAAGCGTACACCTTCTCCTGAAGCGACGGATCGATTCTCTCTAGCCATTTTGAGAGAAATAGATCTATGGTGCACCACGAGGTCGCGTGACAATCTAGTGCCATCCACCACCATCGCCATAGTGTTGAAGAAAAGGACGAGGAGCTGCAACTCGCTTCAACCGGTAATTTTCTACGGGTTTGACCTGCCCTATTACGTGTCAATGTGTTACTAACTGATCCGAGTTACGGGGGAATCGGGAAACTCGGAAAATTATTGTTCCGCACGGTACCCGTGGACGTAGAGTCTCGGGACACACCAATAACCAATAGTGGTATTAGAGCGGGCCCTCGAGATCAGAATCATAACGTGTTTAAATTGAAACGAGGCGCGTGGGAGATGATCGAAAGCCACACGGTTTGACCGGCGTGGGGCTGATCGATGTGTCGTTGCCATCCCACGACCACCACCTCTTGTGGCGTGGCCGACGAGGTAGCCACCGTCAAGACATGAACGCGGGTGGCCATTCCAGGGTGATGACGACAACATATCATCCGCAGCAAAAATTCTGCCGCGGGCTGAAATAGAGCGCTGCGTGCAGCGTGCCGTCGCCGATGGTGGCTGTTCCGGCTCCTGCCGAGACCCCGCATCGACGGCCTTCTCCATCGTAACTCTCCGGCTTATTTTGATGGTTGAGCGTTTTGAGTCGTGCCACATGCGTTAGGGCTTCGCGCTCGAAGCCTTAACGGACCTCTTAATGGGTTTGGCCCGTTTGACGCCCAATTTCCATTTCTTTATAAAATCATATAATTGTCAACGTGCTCGTTATGGATGTGATTAAGGCGCATTTGCGGGTTTAGGAAATTGGTTTTCGGGTCATTTGTTAAGGGTTACGTCCCCCGGGTTGTATTTGTTTTATATGGGTTGTTCGGGACTTATGGTCCCCCGTGTTGTACTTTACCGTGTTATTAGATTATACTTAAATATGAAGACGAGGACCCATTCGATGGATGACGACCCCCTGGTGACGAGGTGGTGGACGTTCGGTGACTTTGAGGCCTTTCGAGTGACGAAGGACGTTTGATGACTTCAAGACCGTGCGACGACCCAAGTCTTTTGAAGACGAATGTAATAGGGATAGACTAGAAATACCCGCTTGTGTTGTCTAGTAGTTTATTTTCCTAGGGTTAATTTACTACATATGTACGTGTTGGTTTTTGAAATGGTATGCATGTATTATGTGATCTTATCTGAGATTGTTTATTCTCCCGTTTCATAAATACTAAGTGGGTAAAAGAAATTCCTGTCTTTTAGGGTAACTAAGCCCACGGTACATTGGTTCTTTCAGGATAATTAAAAGAGTGGGCAAAGTAGCGTATCAGTTGGAATAGCCAGCATCGTTGTCACAAGTACACGATGTATTCCACATCTCAACCTTACGGAAATACATCTCCGATTCGAATCATGTACTGAGGAACGAGTTCCTACACCAACAGTTGAAACCAGATCTAAGTTACGAGGAAACGCCAGTAGAGATCTTGATGTATGAGACAAAAAGTCTTAGGAATAAGGACATTCCTTTGGTGAAAGTGTTATGGCGGAATCAATCAATAGAGGAAACCACGTGGGAACGGGATGATGAGATGAGAGTTCGCTATCCCGAGTTGTTCCAAACGTCCTGATTTCGTGGGCACAATCCTCTTTAAAGGGGGGGGATATAGAACCCGAATCCCCGTAAGCTAGTTGGCCAATAAATTACCGTACCCATTTTATGTGTATGTGACTAATTGGATTTTGTAACTATGTGGTTATATGATTATGTGCAATTATGTGATAGTATGAATTTCGTGCACTAATTAGGCACTTAGGTAATTATATGAATTTTGTGCCTAGATAATATCTAACTTAATAAGAATTTTCGAAAATATAGAATAAGGGCATAAATTGAGCTAGAATTACTAGTGGGCTAGATTTAAAACTTAGGCTCAAAATTCTTGAAGGCTTTAGTGATAAGCTCCTTAAATGGTGGGATATTTTCGACTAACATATGTCCCATTTACAAATCATCCTTAAAAAATCAATACAAAGTGTTAGAAAAGGCAAGGAACCAATAATAGACTCTCACACTAGAAAACGTGAGTTAGAGAGAGGAAGGGCAATCGAACTTGAGCATTGGAAGAAGGTAAAAAATTCTTACTATGATTTTAAGTTTTAAGTTCGAATCTAGCATGTTTAGGAGGTTAGCTCACAAAAAATCTGCTTAAACTCGTATATTTACTAAGTTCGATTCTAGGGTTTGAAGTTCATAGGATATTTAACGTGTTCTTGATAAAAAGGTACACTTAGATCGAAAGTTTGAGGGTTTGCGAATCAAAAAGGTGTTTGCATAAGTTAGGGCCGTGAAACTTGAGTTCCACAAACTCTAATTCGCGAACCCCTCAGTATAATAAAGTTCACGAACCCTAAGGGTTCCAATACACAAGTTTGCAGAAACCTTGGTAAAGAAGATCACGAACTCTAAAGGTTCCCATGCATGAATTCGTGAAATGCCTTGGAGAGTTTTGCGAAATGGGAAAAGCCGTGGATCACGAACCATGCAATGAGTTTCGCAAATCGTTGGAGCTTCGCGAACTCCATGTAGATCACGAATCAAAGATAGGTTTAAGCAACTCGCGAAATAGGATTAGTTCGCAAAATAGAAGTGATTCGCGAACTACAGAGGATCGCGAATCAGATATGAAATGTTGGACTTCGCGAATTAGTATAAACTTGGCGAATTGTGAATTGTGAGATAGGCTTCGCGAATTGTGAGTGGATAGCATTTCGCGAACTATTACGATGAGGATTTCAATGCATGAGTTCGCGAAGTAGTAGAGTAGTTCGTGAACCACAGAGTAGGCATCTCACGAATTGAGCGGGAAGTGAGGTTGTCGAATCCATAGTAGTTCACGTACCCTAGTTGCGAATTGGGTATGTAGAGTAATTCGCGAAGTAGGTGATGCGTGAAGTAGAGTAGTTCACGAATTGTGGGAGACTTGACGAATCCTAGGAAGCACATTTCACGAATTGAACTTGCGAGAGGTGTCGCGAAATTCACAAACTAGGGAGTATTTGACGAACCTTAGTCTGCGAGTGATGTGTGTAGAGTAGGACATTTTGCGAATTGAGAGGGAAAGTAGGTAAAGTTCGCAAACTTTAATTTCGTTAGGTATTTCACAGGTTATGCTAGGTTGACGAACTCATAAGGATTTCAAATCAGGTTAGGGTTCGCGCAGTGAGTCATTAGAGTATTTCACGGATTCGCGAATCGAATGAAGGTAGAAATAGGATTCGCGAAGTGTAAAAACGATAGGCATTCTGCGAATTGTGAATTTCACGGACCTTAGATAGTTCATGAATTAGGTCACAAATCCTAGGTATTTAAGATGAACCACACAAATTGAGAGATCTAGCCGAGTTCACGAATTTCACTACTTCACGAACTGCATGAGTTCGCATAGTGACTTTACAAAAAAATCAAAAAGACAAAGTAAAGGTTACGGGTCATATGTATATCGTGAACTATATAAGTTCGGGAATTATAAAAAGGGTTAGGTTGGCCCACGAATCGCACTTCACGAGTCATAAAAGCCTTCATGAACTTAAAATAACAACTACCTTTCAAGTATCTAATTTAAATACAATATTTTAGGAAATTCGAGACTTTAGCTAGCCAAGTAATTTTGATAAGTACTAACATAATGATTTTTGGTGCTAAGGCTGGCACTTAGGAATTTCGCCAAATCAATAGATTATAATCTACGACAGGTAAGTGCAAATTAAATTACAACACATGACATGTTTGTACGTGCCTAAATTATGTGACAATGTGTCTCGATGCTTATATGATAACGTGAATTTATTGATGTGTTTAGACATGGTAAGTATAATTGGCATGAGTTTGCATTGCATATTCACGAGCTTGCACGATCACATGTTGGAGGGTTGTGTGAGCTGAGTATGAATATTATATGTCGCTTGAACGCGATTGACACTTGCCCATAGGGGCATTTGTTGTCGACTCGCAGTTGAGTCAGGGCTACTCTTTATGACACTAGGGCGGCGTTGATCGTCGCCGTAATATATATGTATATGTGTAATGGTTTATATTTGGGCAATGCCCGTGGCGGTAGGGGTGACCTGGAGGATACGATGTGAGGGTATAAGCGACACAGGGGGAATCCCTGGTGTAGGCAACCTCAGCATAGGCTACCAGCGTGAGTGACCGCCTAGCAGCGGGGACTACCAGGTACATATGGCAACCTAGGGGAACGATGTGCACCCTAGGGTATGGCCATCCGACGTGGACCGCTTTCGTATTTGTCCTAAATGGACGTGAGCTCATGTGGTGCATAGTAAGATTAGCCGAGGGCCCTGAGAGAAAATAATATGAGTATTAAGTGCATTGGCACGGATTGCCTTTGCGGGGGTTGACACGTGCATTTCATGCATAATTTTTGCTTATTGAGCCGGCGGCTCACCCCTCACGTTATGTGTTATAGGTACATGCGACCACGGTACGCGATCGCTTGTGAAGGCAAGACCTACCTTTTGAAGCTCCCAGCGACTTTTGAGGTGAAGGTGTATGCATGGATGACGACCTGTGAGGCCGGGCGCATAGATTCCTTTTGCTGTGCTTTTGAGCACTTCCATGTAATTAGGATTTGAATGAAATTTTTGGACATGTAAACAATCTCCTTTATATAAAAGGAAATGAAACCGTTTATACGCATTTTCAGTATGTTTCCAATTTACATCATCGTTAGATGCGTAGGATAACGTTAGTCGCTCATCTTCACAAGAACGTAAACTGTTAATTATCTCGCAGACCCTCTTCTCAGTCTCTCCTAACTTAGTTTCTAAGCTAATGATCTTTGACTTTGCGTTGGTCAAATCTTCATTAGCATAAACTAGGCTTTGTTGTTGTTTAAGCAACAATGAGTAATTATTAGCATATCTTGCTTCTAATTCCTCAATCTTCCTAGCTTGAGCATCCATTTTAATTTAATTTTACCTAATGTTTTTTTATTATTATTTTAAATAAAAATTTGGCTTTGAAGTTCTGTTCCGAAAAGTTTGGGCTACTTGAGAAGTGTCGTGAAGTATCGAAGAGAATGAGCGTCGAAAATTTTTGGTGTGCACCTACAAAGTTTGAAATAATTTTGAAAACTTCGAGAAGATGACCAAGACGTTTTCTATAATTTGCGAAAACGTCCTAATTAGATTATTGGATAAGTGATCGTTGACACGTTTGTGGATTTGCCTTCAAAAATTTGACAGAAAAGCAAGCAGTCTACATCGAAAATTTTTGGACCCGAAGGAAAATTATAAACGGGCGTTAGGATTGACTATGCTTGTTGGACTCGGAATGACTTTCTCATCAAATGATAAAAAAATAATTTTCCTCAAGGGGTCCAATAGTTTTGGTGATTGAAAACGTTTACGTGTGATTTTTGAAGAGTGAGTTTGGATTGCCGGATTTAATGTTTTGAGGGATGAAGATTCGACTGAAATTTCTAAGTGAAAATTCGGCGAATTTCCAAACGGGCGAAGTCAATCGGGCGATATACTGTTCCAATTGGACTGAGGCAATCGGGTGATTTCAATCTGGCAACTGTAGCAAATCGGGCGGCGCTCAGTTTCGTCGAGAAAGTTTTGAATGAAAAAATGCTCAGTTTCAGCCGATTCTCAGCATGGACGATTGACTGTTTCGGGCGATTGGAACGAAATCAAGTGAGTTTGTCTTACAAAATTGGTAATCGGACGATTTGTAAATTCCAAGAGCAGTTTCGGGCGATGCTCGTTTCAGATGATTGACAGTTTTGCTACAGTGCACATTCGCCCGATCGGGTGTTTCTGTTCGAAAAATTTCTGAGAATGACCAACTTCAGACTCGATTTCTGCCTAAAACTCACTCAAATCTACTGAAAAATCTTGGGTAAACACTTCAGAACACTCGAAATCAACCTATTTAGATTCAGAGTTTGCAAAATCAGTAAAATCAACACAAGAACTCAAGAACAAGCTGAAATTCGAACTCAACAAAAATATACCCCAAAATTTCAGAAATCTCACTAAAATCCGAACGTGTTTGCTCTGATACCACTTGTTGGTCCTATTAATTATCAAACAAGGATCAAAAGTTGAATGAAATGCTTGAGATAGTTCCACCTTCTAGTGTGTGTAATGTGTGTGTTCTTGGAGGGAATCGAATGTGGATGCTTTTAGATAATACTTTTGATAACCCTAATTAGGGCAAGTTTGGGCTTACCACAAGTATTTGGTATATTAATATTATTCGAAATACCAATATACCACCTGTAGACGTAGTAGAGCAAGGTCAGGATACTAATATTTTTGAAATATTATTTTTGGAATTTAATGCTCGTGAAGGCGATTTTTTTTTCTCGCTCTTTAGAATGATTTTGTCTTTTGAGGTTATAGAAGAAGTGTGAGGCAAATTTCGACAGATGGAAGAAGTTTTGAGATTTTCTACTCCTTTAAGAGCTCATGCGTTTCAGCTTCAAAATTCTTCTTTTCTATATTGAATGTAGAGCGCAATTCCTCTATTTTCTTAATGATAGAGTAATATACAGTGCGGAAGAATTTTTAGAATGATAATGAGTTGCTTTCAGACTGACATGGATGTTGTAAAGAATAGATTGAATCGCAGTCACACTCCTGGGGTATTTTCCGAGTTTTGTAACTGATATTCAATTCTGTGTAGTCAAAAGGGATCTCAGCCCTAGTCTTAGCTTTCCATTTTTCTTCTTCTGACGCATTTGTCTCAGCTAGTAAACGTCATAAGAGAACTTAGACCTAAACCCATGTCTTACATCACAATGTTGAATACAATCAACTTTCTTTAAGTTGCACGGGTTCCCGAAAATCCTAATCCTTCCTTTTATATATGTTGGTTTCTAAAGGCTGGTTAAGATGAATAGTGAGCAGTCTGTCCCTAGAAGTCAGTCTATCATCTAAGAGCTTGATCGTAGAATAAAGTTTCTTTCTTTCATCAATGAGTGTCGTGTAATCACTTCTAGAGGTTGCTAACTCCATGTTGCTTTCTTGCAGTGCTTTATTTAGGTCGATATTTTTGGTCTCTAAGGAGGCTATTTTAGATTCTAGACTAGAGATGTTTTCTTTTGCATTTGACAGGAGAATTTCTACATTCTAGTCAAATAGCAATTGAAAGTTTCGCTTACTTATAGTTAGTCTCTCTTCTAATTCCTTTATACTTTTCTACTCACATTTCATATTAGCATAGTATAATTGGTACGATTCTAACATGGTCAATAATGTGTAATTTAGGGAATCTACCTCCTGAGATGATGTGGATGCTTGATCATTGTCCATCCGGTTTGAGAGTTCGACGTCTGAGTCCTCGTCTATGCTAGCCATAAGAGCTAGATTGTCCTCTTCAACACTCGAAGTGTCCTCGAGCCAGTGGTCTTGCTTCGCCATGAAAGCTACTCTAGTGAGTTGAAGCTTCTTGGAGTAGTAGTTGGCATCTCTGTTCTTTGGGAGAGTGCATTCACGGGCAAAGTGCCCAGGCTTGCCGCAGTTACGAATATAGTTGGCTCTTCGGCATTCTTAACTTCGGAGGCCTCAGGTGCGTGTTCCTTAATTTTTGAGCTAGAAGTCCGAAGTCTGTTGGCTTATGATGAGGAGTTCTTTTTGAAGTACTGCTTGCTCACCATCTTCTCGATTAAAGCCAGTTGCTTTCCCAGCGCTTTGATATTTGGGTCGCCGTTGGAGTCTGATTCATCTTACGACGAGGTGGGAGGTCTAATGGTCTTTCCTTTTTGAGATCTTGAGCTCCGCTTCTCTGAGACTAGTGCAACCGAATCTTAACACATGTTTCCCTTTTTGCTCCTTATGAATCCCGCTGATGTCTTCCTCGTATTGTGCGAGATTGTCGAAAATGGCATGGATATCCAAAACCTCTTGTCTTTGTTCTGTTGCATTTGTGTGGATATCTTGTTTCATTCCGAGGGCAGAGAACAGAAAATCGAATGTTAGTCTCCATGTTCGTCTTGGTGATCTCTATCTTTTTTTTTTGGAAAGGGTCACTAAATAGATGGAAAACAGGAGTAGCAGTACAGCGTGCGTGATACCGCTCACGCCACCAAACGGTAATGAACAACCGACCAAGGGCAACGTAACCAGACAACCCAAACAACCTACAAGTTCCAACAAACCGAAGCCAACACAAGGCAAATAAACCAAAGCCAAAATTACAAAGGGAAAGGCTACGTAGGTGTCGAAAACCACTTCCATCACCGGGTTCCTTATACCAGATGTAGTATCAGCAGGAAGAAAGGCACATTGCCCCGCAAAGCGCCATGGCACAAAACCAGAGGCAGTAACACTAAGTGTACGCTCCAGGCGGGATACGGAACATCCGCAAAAGGGACGGTGAGGGCGCAGGTGCGCCAGCTCCTGTTTTCCAATCGCCCGGCAAGCGGGCCTTGTAACACACGCACTCTCCACTAGGATGGCCTCGCCTTCCACACAAAATAGCACAGCCATGTCCCGCAAGTCCAACAAGCCATCTGCACCCAAGAATAAAGACAAAGACAGAGGGGGCAGAGTGGGAAAGCACATGTAACACATAACACAAAGGAGAAGTGAATGGACAATCTCCACGAGTCAAGCTCAGCGATCAGGGGCAACTTTGTGGCTAGCCAAGTGGACCAGTTCTACCACGCCAAACGCCAGACACGTTTAAGCGCGCTAGCCTGGAGATGGTACTTGTTCGAGATGGTGGAGAGTCGTAAGCACAATAGAACTTCAATCTCGCCGTGATTTGTTCAGGGGATCTTCGTCGTCCTTCACGCCATCTCTTGTTCCTCTCCATCCAAATGTGATAGACCAGCGAGGCAATAGCGTGTCGTGGTCCCATCCAAGCAAGGTGATGGCCTCTCCATCGATAAGCTGCCCAGCGTATGCCGTCAAACCAGTCCTTTCTAGGCCAATTGAACCGCAACCTGTCACGCATCAAACGAAGACAACGTCTAGAGAAAGCACACTCAAAATATCACCCTCATGTCATTGAGAAGTGTGAGAGATCTTTGGTAAAGATCATCCAGGCTGTCTTCTAGTTTGGCCTTGAAAGAGTCGTACGCCATTAGTTTGTTGGCCTTTTTGGCTTTGACTCCAACTTCGATACGTTGCATCATGCGATAGAGTTCATCCCATATTCCTTTCGCCGTAGGAAGGCTATTGATCTGCCAATATATGTCGTTTGGAATGCCTTGCAGCATGAGCCAAGATTTGCAGCTGAGATAAGACTTTGCTCTCAGCCTCTCTGCATGGTTATACTCACTGGGAGTTTTAAGTCCTCTTTGACCCGAAGGTAGAGACGGGTTGTTTGTTGTGTTGGCTGCTTGTTCATACCAAAATTGAGCTGGACCTTCTTCGTGAGATGCGAGAAGGTTCTCGGCTTGGTCTTTTTTTGGAAGTATTCACTAAACGAAAGAAACAAAGAAACAGCGTGCATGATACCGCTCATGACGCACCAAACGGTAGTGTTCAACGAGCAGAAAGCACACTGTAAAACCAATCAGCCCAGACTACCTACAGGTCCCATAAGACCACAACCAACAAAAATAAATTCGAAACAAGGCGAGGTAGGAGTCAGCAACCACAACCATCTATAGGTTCCTGGCACCAGATGTAGTACCAGCAGGGCAGACGACCGATGTGCAGGAAAGCGCAAAAAGCATAACAGATGAGACAACGCAAGGGTTGTTCATCAACGGAAAGCGAGGGGTAGTCGTAGGAAGGCGTCCGCAATCTGGTTGGTACAAGGCCAAAGGCCAACTCCTAGATCTTTCCGCCATGGGAACGAGAGTCACCGCACAAGGCCAGCCAAAACCCAGGTGCTAACAGGGAGCCGAACAGCCAGCGAGGTCCGACAAAGCCTAACCCAACCTGCAACGCAAAGGAAGAGTAGGAGAGCCCATAGACGGAAAGTCTCCCTAGAAAGCAGATAAAGAGGGAGGAGAAAGAGCTAAGATCTAAGATGGAAAGTCTCCCTAGTTGGTCCACGCTATACGCCAGGTCTGCCTCATAGCAGTGGATTGAAAGTTATATTTATGCGGGAGAGTGGATAAGCAAACGCTTAGGAGAGTTTCCACTTCAGCTTCTATCCTCTCGGGTGGTCTGCGTATCCCCTCATGCCATCTTCTATTGCGTTCAGACCAAAGGTGGTGGACCACCGAAGCAAGGACGTGGCGGGGTCTTATCGAGGCGAGGTGCTTCCTGCGCCATCGACTAGCCGCCCAAATAATCCCTTCAGACTAGTCCCTGTAAGGCCACCCAAAACACAAATGATTACGCAATAAATCAAAGCACCGTCTAGAGTAAGAGCACTCAAAAAATAAGTGTTGCATAGTCTCCGCGGTAGGATCATCACAAAGAAGGCATGTGGAGTTCCCTGTCGCCGCCGCCACCCAAGGCTTGTGCTTTGTAGCCAACTTATCCCTAATCGCCAACCAAAGCATGAAGTCATGTTTAGGGATAGCGAGTGGACCCCCAAACAGAGTATACCAAGGGACGATGGCCTGTCTGTGTCGTATGCACTCCCTAGCAGAGAAGGTAAAACCGACCGTTAGCAGAGGCGACCCAGCGATAGGTGTCCCGCTCACCCGAGTGGATGTTAGGAAGTCGGGGGGCAATGTCGAGTTCCGCCGAGGTTTGAGTAGGCCAGCTCCATTCCCCCTTGTTGATAACCGTGCTGAGCTTCGAGTCAATAGGTAGGCCCATGATAGTAGGGCCGCGAGGATAGCTCCACGAGGGGGGCTTCAACCAGCCAAGGGTCAGTCCAGAGAAACGTGTTCACTCCGTCACCTATACAGAACTGAATGAGAGGGCGAAGGTCGTCGCGGAGTTTCAGAATCTTCTTCCAACTCCAGGAGGTCCGCGCCCCGTGGCGAACGGAGCACAAAGAACTGTTGTGCAATCTTGTTTGTCTGATCCAGGTTGCCTAAATAGAAGTAGTGTCATCCGTAAGGATATTCCACAGAAGCTGCATAAGGAGCGCCTTATTGTCCGTCTCAAGGGAACGAAGCCCGAGCCTTCCATCTCTAGGTAAGCAAACGTCAGTCCAAGCTACCTTAGCACTAGTTCCTCCATAGAAATTTCCTTAATCTCTTCTCAATGCTCCGGATAACGCCCTTTGGTAGGAGGAAGACACCAGCCCAGTAAGTGTGCAGACCAAGGAGGATCGATTTGATCAATTGGACCGTCCTAGGAAATAGATATGTTAAGCCTCGTAGTTATGAGTGGTACACCAAGTATCGGACGGGCAGGCATCCTATCGATAATCCCATAATATCATAGATTTCGCACTTCAGTCGGTCAGCACGTTTAGAGACGAACATCTCGCTTTTATTGGCATTGGCTCTTAAACCCGGAAGACTGGCAAAAAGCTCGAGGCTGTTCCTGAAGACCCCAACAGTTCGATATCCTGTGACGGGTATACGGTCGCATTTTTTCGAGCCGCATGGGGGATTGTTGGAGATGAGGTAGTGAAGGCGGTGCAGGATTTCTTCGCAACCGGTCGGCTACTAAAGGGCCTCAACAGCACCCTCATTACTTTGATACCTAAGAGGGATACACCTCGGCGTGCAACGGACATCAGACCTATCTCCTGTTGCAACGTTATTTACAAGGTGATCTCAAAGATCTTGGCCAATCAGCTAAAGTGTCACCTAGCTACATTGGTCCATGGCTCCCAAACGGCGTTTATTCGGGGCGACGGATCAGCGATAATGTGTTGTTGGCCCAAGAGCTGTGCCTCGGGTACAAGTCTAAGGGCCGCCCGCTGCGTGCTATGTTCAAGATCGACTTGGCCAAGGCATATGACAAAGTCGAGTGGGAGTTTCTGCTTTCTGTGTTAGGCGCCATGGGCTTTCATCCTACTTACATTGGATGGATTCTGGCGGTGCCTGACGACGACGGCCTTTTCATTGAACCTGAATGGCCAGGTGGTGGGCTTTTTCCAAGGCAAGAGGGGTATTCGACAGGGGGACCCCATTTCCTCTTATCTGTTTACACTGGCGATGGAGGTACTTCATGGGCTGATCACGGTTTGCATTTCTGAGGAGCCAAGATTCAGATATCATTGGCACTGCGAGTCACTGGGCTTGGCCTCATTAGCATTTGCGGATGATCTTCTGTCTTCAGCCATGCGGACGTCACATCAGTTGGAGTGCTGAAGAAGGCGTTGGGGGAGTTTGCGCGGTTGTCAGGGCTGTACCCTAATCCTGATAAGAGCGAGATGTATCTATCTAGTGGGCTGAAGGGTTGACAGGACAGATTCAGGAGCTCATGGGCTATCGCGTGGGGCGGCTGCCGGTTCGCTACATAGGAGTGCCGCTCATTACTTCTCGCTTGACGATTGGAGACTGTGTCCCACTTTTACGGAAGGTGGATCAGCGGTTGGGGTCATGGCTCAATCAATCATTATCGTATGCCGGACGCCTACAACTGGTCAAGTCGGTCTGGCAGGCACTTCATGCCTATTGGTCGAGTGTTTTCTTGTTGCCTAAAGACGTTGTTAGATCCCTGGAAACGCGCTTTAGGATATTTTTGTGGGGAGGGACATCAGCTAAGGTGGCATGGGAGGTTTTATGTCTACCTGTCGCAGAAGGAGGATTGCGATTACGGTCTATAGCTGTCGACAACAAGGCTCTACTGCTAAAGCAATTGTGGAGTGTACTTACCAGGACACCCGGCTCAATATGGGTCGAATGGCTGTATGGAACGAGGTTGCACTCTCGATCGCTAAGGGACCTGTCGATCTCGTCGAATGATGCGTGGAGCTGGAGGAAGCTGTTGCAGTTGCGACCTCTTATCAGATCCATGATTATGTTTCGTGTGGGGGATGGGTCCACGATATGTCTATGGAAGGACCCCTGGCTATTACCTACACCTCTGATAGAGAGATTTCCTAGGAGCCCTATTGCGATGGGGCTGCCTCTCGACTCGCGACTGATTGTGGTTCTTAATACGCAGGGGTGGCAATGGCCTGGGCGGGGGCGGTTGAATTTCTTGAGATCAGCCGCCTACTTCCGTCAGTAGTACGAGGGAATCAGAATGGAGTATTGTGGAAGCGGTCGCCAGATGGAGCTATATATGACAGCACGTTTAGCTAGAGATGCGATACGCTACAGGAGGCCTCCTGTTTCTTGGGCTGCTTTATTTGGAGGGCCTTTGAAGATCCCTAGGCATGAGTTTTTTCTATATATTGGACTACAGGATCGCCTCTCAACTAGGGACAAGCCGTGGATAGCTCAGTGGGCGGGATCTCCAGCTTGTGTCCTATGCGAGGAGTTGCACTATGAGACAGCCCAGCATCTTTTTGATTGTTCGTTCTCACGACAGTGTCTTCGGATCTTGCAGCATATGATTCGATGGATCTGGCCTTATCGGGAGTGGCATGCGGCAGTTCGTTGGGCGGCGGCACTGTGGCGAGGGAAACATCTTCTCCATGCAGCATATCGGCACGTTCTTGCCTCTCTGGTATACCACATCTGGCAGGCTAGGAATAGGCGTTGGAAGGAAGGGATCGTAACCCTGCCTCACAGGCTTGTGGGGTCTGTCCTTGCCTTGGTTATCATGCGTATTAGTGGTACTTCCACGAAATATGACCTCCAGCGTGCTGCCATACGCAGATTATGGCGTGTGGCTTGGTAGGGACTAGGCCCCATTCATTCATTGTGGATTAGTTGATTCTTTAGGTATTGTTTTGTGCCCAGTAGCATTGGTTGGTTGCGGAGTTCATCTCCTGCTCACCTGTACACTTTTTCTTCATTATATATATACATGGACATTATACCAAAAAAAAAAACAGATTCGATATCTGCATGAGAGAAGAGTAGGAGGTCATCCGCGACTAAGCATGAAGAGCCCTGTCGCCTCACAGTTCCAATTTAACGAAAGTTAGCACTATTGCTGATCCGGTCTTCAATGATGCCGTGGAGGTCTTCCATAACAAGCGTGAACAGGTAGGGGGATAGCGGGTCCCCTTGCCAAAGACCCCGACACCATTTAAAGAAACCCGTCGGAGAGCCGTGATGTTGATCGAGAAGTACGGCGTGGTCAGACAAGCACGGATCCATTGCACAAAGACCGGATGGAAATTAAGCGCCTCCAGAGTAACCAGAATGAAGTTCCACTCCACCATGTCATAAGCTTTCGTGAGGTCAACCTTGAAGGCCACACGCTCTGGCAGCCCCCTACTGTTATATCCGTGACAGATTTCCTGCGCTAGTAGGATATTAGTAGGATATTGTTGAGATCCTTCGTCCTGGGATGAAGGCGGTTTGGGTCTTGTGAACAAGTTTCCTAAGCTGTCATCCTACTTATATTGGCTGGATTCGAGCATGCCTGACGACGCCGGAATTTTCGTTGAACCTGAATGGTCAGGTGGTTGGATTTTCCAGGGCAAGAGGGGTATTCGACAGGGGGACCCCATTTCTCCCTATCTTTTTACCCTGGCAATGGAGGTCCTATATGGGCTGCTCAAGGTTTGCATATTGGAGGAGCCTCGCTTCACATATCATTGGCGCTGTGAGACGATGGGCTTGGTGTCATTGGCATTGCAGATGATCTTCTTCTCTTCAGCCATGCTGACACTATTTCGGTGCGTTGGGCGAGTTTGCGTGCTTGTCAGGGTTGCTCCCTAATCCTGACAAAAGTGAGATGTACCTCTCGAGGCGGGCTGAAGTGTTAACTACACAGATTCAGGCGCTCATGGGCTATCGAGTGGGCCAACTACCAGTGCGGTACTTGGGAGTGCCTCTCATTACGACTCGCCTGACGATTGGCGACTGTGCACCACTCTTACAGAAAGTGGATCAGCGGTTGGGATCATGGCTCAATCGCTCTTTATCTTATTATGCAGGTCGACTGCAGCTGGTTAAGTCGGTCTTGCAGGCGCTTCACGCTTACTGGTCGGGTATGTTCTTACTGCCTAAAGGCGTTGTTCGATCATTGGAAATGCATTTTAGGAAGTTTCTGTGGGGAGGCACTTCAGCTAAGGTGGCATGGGAGGGTTTATGCCTTCCTGTAGCTGAGGGGGGATTGGGACTGCGCTCTATAGCTGTCGACAACAAGGCCCTACTGCTGAAGCACTTATGGAGCATACCTACCAGGACACCTGACTCGATTTGGGTCGAATGGCTCTATAGGACGTGGCTGCATTCTCGATGCTATGGGAGTAACGGTCTCGGCAAATGATGCTTGGAGCTGGAGGAAGCTGCTGCAGTTGCACCCGGTGATCACATCTATGATTAAGTTCCGTATTGGGGATGGCCCCACGATTTGGCAGTGGAAGGATCCCTGGTTGCTGCCTACGTCGCTTCTGGAAAGATTTCCTCGGGGCCCTCTCGCGATGGGGCTGCCTATTGATTCAAAGCTGAATGTGATCCTCACTGCGCAAGGGTGGAACTGGCCAGGGCAGGGGGCGGTGGAGTACCTTGAGATTAGCCAACTTCTGCCTCATATAGCTCGTGGGGATCAGGATGGCGTACGTTAGACGGGATCGCGGGATGGATCTATGATGGCGGCTTTGGCTAGTGATGCCATGCGTTACAGGAGGGCCCCTGTATGTTGGGCGGCCCTATTTTGCGGCCCGTTGAAGGTTCCACGGCATGATTTTATTTTATACTTGGGACTGCAGGATCGTCTCTCGACTAGGGACAAGCCTTGGATAGCACAGCGGGCAGGAACTCCAGCTTGTGTCCTCTGCGGGGAGTTGCACTATGAGACAACCCAGCACCTCTTCTGTGAGTGCCCTTCTCCAGGCAGTGTCTTCGGCTCCTGCGTCAACGGACTCGATGGATCTGGCCTTCTCGGGAGTGGAAGCTTGGTATTCATTGGGCGGCTGCCCGTTGGCATGGGAAGCATCTTATTCATGCAGCTAATCGTCACATTCTAGCCTCCCTTGTCTACCACATCTGGCAGGCAAGGAATAGGCGCTGGAAGGATGGGACTGTTACGACTCCACACAGGCTTGTGGGGTCTGTTCTTGCCGAGGTTATCATGCGCATTAGTGGTACGCCCGCTAAATACGATCTGCATAGGGCAGCCATACGCCGACTTTGGCGTGTGGCTTGGTATGATTAGTCTTGGATTGGTTTATTGGTGATTGGTTCATTGGTTTTTTTCCTTTCGAGTTGTTCCCAGTAGCTTGTTACTGGTGGATGGCGGAGTATATCTCCTGATCGTCTGTACATTTTTCTTTTCACTTTATATATACACGGGACATTATACCAAAAAAAAGTTTCCCTAAGCTGCCCCGTAGCCGATTGGTGATGATCTTCGAGATGATTTTATAGAGGACGTTGCAGCAGGATATCGGTCTAAAATCCTTAGCCATTCTCGGATTGCCATTCTTGGGTATGAGGGTGATTAGCATAGAGTTCAGCTCCCCTAGATGGAATCCCGTTTTGAAGAATTCTTTGATCGCATGGGTAGTATCCGATCCTATGGTGTCCCACACGTCCTTAAAGAATGCCGCAGAGAAGCTGTCGGGTCGAGGGGATTTGTTATCCCCAATAGAGTACAGCGCGTTCTTAATCTCCACGTCGGTGATAGGCTGTATCATAGCCTCGACGCCGGCTGATTCCAGCTTCCGGGCCATATAAGGTGTGACCGAGGCAGCGTTTAAAGGTGTCGTCCGGGTGGACTGACCAAGCAGATTGGAGTAGTACCGTCCACGAAGTACGACCTGCATCGTGCAGCCATTCGCAGAATATGGCGTGTGGCTTGGTAGGCGTTAGTTTTGATTCATGTAGTGAGATCTTGTGATTGTGCCAGTAGCTTGTTACTGGTTGGTTGCGGAGTCATCTCCAGCTCATTTTGTAAAACTTTTCCACTTTATATATATAAGGGACATTATACCAAAAAAAAAAGCTTAGTGCGCACTTGGTCGTCTCCCTCAAAAGTATCTCCCGCATCATTTTCAAGGGCATAGATCCGGTTGTTAGCACGCCGAATAGCCACCTTTTCGAAGAAGAAAGAGGTACACCGGTCTCCGTCCTTCATCCAAGTCACTTTAGCGCGTTGTACTAGCGCCGAGTGTTCCATTTCCACCGTTCTCGCATACACATAGCGACATCTCTTGTCAAGGGCCAAGAGTTGCGGCTCCAAGGGGTGTTGTGTAGCAAGGTCTTGAACGATCTTCAGAAAACCCCTGGCCTCGACTATGTTCCGGTTGAGGTCGCCCTTGTCCCGACGTAAGCGCTTCAATTGTACTTTAATGTCCTTTAGTTTCTTCACAATAGCGAACATGGGTAGCCACCCACATCACGATTCCACGCCGCCTTCACTAATGGGAGAAAACGGAGGTCTTTGATCAGGAAGTTGTCAAATCGAAAAGCTTTATTAGTAACCCGTGGCTGAGACGTGTCCTCCAAAATCAGCGGCGAGTGATCAGACGTATACGGGAGACCACACATATATGTTAAAGTCCCCGAATCTAGCAAACCACGAAGGATTTGCAACCATTCTGTCGAGACATAGCCAAACTCCCGCCGTGCCACTTTGTTGGTTATACTAACTGAACATGGAGCTAATACGGGGCAGAGCAACTAGATCCGCATCAGTAAAGCACTTTGCCATGTCATTACAGCCGCACCCAGGTGATCCCCCTCTCGCCTCCGAGTTTCGAGGATTGCATTGAAGTCCCCCATAACCAGCCAAGGCCGGTTATCCCTCGCGCCCGGAGTCGCCGAAATATTACTCCAAGGCCCATTCTTGCAGTCCGTTGATTGCGTCCATACACGAAGGTGATATAGAACTACAACCTTTCCGAATAATATAGGCCTTGCAAAGGACAGCCTGCAGCGTGGTTTCCTCGATGGTGATGGTCCCATATACGTGCTGCCGGTTTCCTCGTCAGATTCATAAAACCATTACCAAGATCTAATGGAATTAGAGAGCATAGCAGCACTTTTTTCGGAGACCCTAGTCTCAACCAGGCCAATCATTTTCAACCCATATTTTGTGATAAGTTCCCCCCGCCCATCTGTGGTCTAACCAGTTTAGACCACGTGTATTCCAAACGGCCACTGGTATCATGGATCACCGTTAAGTAAGGGCTGCTATAGGACCCTCAGATTCGATGTTATGCCATTCAAGCTCATCAAGAACCGCAAAGGGGTTGCGATTCTCGAGACTAGGTGTGCTAACAAATGTTAAGCTCGTCGAGCCGCCGTCATTAAGCTTTTGTGGTTGCCCTGCGTGCTGTTCGGTTGTGTGATTGCCCCGTGTGCTGTTCTCCTTGCCGTTAGGCGCATTGGTTGGCTCCTTAAGGACAGCTTTGCCTTTGTCCAATGGTGTCGTTCGCCGCCATTCAGGCCTTGTCTGCCTGCCATTTGTAGCTTGGTCGTTTGGCCTTGCCGAGTCTTGTGTAGTCTCAATTGAAGCTCGTGTCCTTGGCTGCCCATGCATCCATGTGCTCGGTCATGGATCAATGGTTGATGCTTGGGGTTTATCTGGTTGCAGCTGGTCTGGCCGAGCTAATCGTGTTTGGTTTTTGGGGCAGGCCCCACCTCCATGTGTCCAAGAGTCGCGTGTCGTACATTGTTTGGGTCTCCACTCATATTCTACCCGAATGGGAACCACAATCGGTGGTCCTCCTTCCTTGCTAGGGATACGAACGTGAAACTGGTCTTCAAAAGGTGCCTCCAGAGATTTTTCAATGCAAATTCTTGCATATTCAAGTCTCTCAGCATTAGCCGTAACGGCGTCGGCGAAGAGTGGTTTACCTAGTACACTTGCCACTATGCCAAGCCCTTCTTGGATCCATAGTACCCATGGCACAATGCGTAATCTGACCCACAACGGGACCATCTTGTGATGTTTCTTTTCGAAGGACATGCCTATCCTCCAAGCCTCGAGGAATAACGGCTGCCCTTGCATGATCCAAGGCCTGCCTTCCAACACCGCCGCGGACGCCTCGGTGGTAGCAAACCTGAATTTGAAGAACCCATTTATAGTCGCTTGAACTTCGATGATAGATTTCCAATTAGATCGGGCAAACCGCTCCATGTGGGGGAAGAAAGGTCTTTTCCTCAAAAAATACCCAACAAGAGTGCCGTCCGATCCCGCCATCCCTTTCTGGACACATCCCAAGAAGGGCACGCCTCGGCCATGCCTCCATTTATCGTAGGTGCCGTATAAGATAGAGTAAGGCGTGTAGGGCTGGGAAGATGTGGCTGATTGGGATTGGTATGAGCTCCTTTAGTGATGGCCGCGAAGGAGGGGTTAGTAGTAATTCCATCAACTCGTTTGGGTGTTGGTAGAGAAGAGGTGATATCGTGTGCGATGTCCGCCATAACCTTATGACTAAGGTGTGTCTCATCAGAACGACTCGTATGAGTCCTAATTTGTCGAGTCATGGAGGGTACCGAGCCTCCCACCAGGTGCGGCTGAAAATTTATCTCGCCCACCATGGTCGGCCCTGAGCGGCCGGATGTGTTTTGGCCGGAATGACAGGGAAACGACGACCAAAAGTTTGGGGCGGTGACTGTTCATCATCGTCGGAAGCATCCTCGAGGATAGAGGCAGAATTCAACGGGGACATCGACATCCACCCCCAGTGGAGGCCCACTAGACATATCAATTGGCCTAACAACCTCCGAAACCCTAATTCCGTCAGCATTCTCCATTGGGACTGAACCGACATGGGGGAATGGTGCATCTTCATCGGTTCCACCTTCCAAGCGCAGATTATGGCCAGTAGGTGGCGGAGGTGTTCCTCTACGAACCAGACCGTGCGCATCATGT
The DNA here is from genome assembly GCA_027422505.1 of Craterostigma plantagineum. Lineage (NCBI taxonomy): Eukaryota > Viridiplantae > Streptophyta > Magnoliopsida > Lamiales > Linderniaceae > Craterostigma > Craterostigma plantagineum. Next base: position 24,303 of record JAPQWV010001464.1, on the reverse strand, counting down.
CGTGGGTCACGGACGGGAATGATGGCCGAGGTGGTGCGTCTTTTGCTGTTGCGCGGCAACCATGGCGCCTGAGATGGGTTGTCCCTAGGTTCAGGCAAAGCAGGTGTAGGCCCATTAGGATGTACAGATCGAGTCTGGCTCGAGAAAACCTGCAGCGGCGGTGGTGATGGCTGGTTTTGCCTTCATTGACGCGGCTCACGAGCGCTTCGAAGGAAGCGACGTCGAAACGATCAACAAACTCCGGGATATTGTTCCTCAGGGCAACATAATCGGGTAGAGATTCCATAAGGTTCAGGTTTGAGGTGTCGTAATCCATGGAGATGACGAAGTCTAGTGAAGAAGACGAAAAGACACAATGAATAAAAACGTGAATATCCAAAACCTTCCATCGCCGTCTGATCCCGACGATGGAGGGTGGCGCGGGTGTCTCCGGCGAGTGGCAGTAGGGTGGGTAGGTCGCCGGCGGCCGGCTAGTGGTGGGCCGAGGTGGTGGGAGGTGAAAATACGTTTCTAGGGTTTGTGGGAGAGAGAGAGCTCGCTAGAGAGAGAAACTAGAGAGAGAAACGATTTTTTTCTCCTTTTCTCGGCTTGGTCTTTGAGTTCCAAGAAGTTGAGGAATCGACTGCGCCAGATGGTGTATTCCTAGCATTTCGAGATCGGTGGACGGTTGTCATTGTCGAGTGAATAACCATTCAATTTTCTTTGAGTTGATACATATAGATCTTCGTAGGTTGTTTGAGAGATTGATTTGGTGTATTGTGCTTCACCAGTAGCGTTTGATTCCAAAGAAATTGAGAATTAGTTTTTATTCAATATTTAAAGTTTGATAAAAAAATAATGTCTTCGAAATAAAATGTTTGTTACTGTTGTAGCGTGTGAAGGGCTGTTCGCGAAAAACTCTTTGAGCGAATTTCAATGATTGAAATCGGTCTGTCGACAAAGTTTTTCTATGTGTAAATTGATTTTGATCGTAGAGAAACTGTACCGATGGAGAGTTTCTCGCTGAGTCAAGATAAATTGATTGACTGAAAAGGTTTTCGAGCACAAGATGATTCAATCGCTGGGTCAAACTGTAATGTCTGACCGAAAATGTTTTTCGCAGTAATGGACTTCGCACAATCAAAATAGTCAATTCTCGTCATAAACGATTTTCGCTAGAATAATACTCGCAAATTATTTGCTAGTAAACCGCTATTGACAACAACAACTTCAGTAGCTAACTTCATGTTCTAATCGAGAGCATTTCTCGTACAGAGTTTCTGAACGAGAAATTTATCCGATCGAAAATCTAGCGGGAAAAAAAAAAGACGCAAACAATCACTGAATACGAAATTAACACTGAATTCAAGCAAAAACAGCAAATCTATCAATGCGATTGCAACTAATTTCTCGAATCTAGAACGGACAATTAAAATGTAATGGAGCAAAATATGGCAAATTTGAGCAACAACGGCACGTGTTCATCATGTTCAATCGCAAACAGTAACTATCACAATATCTAAATTCAGCCTAATTCGGATTTTTAAAAAGATATCGATGAATCGCAGTTGAATTTGAGCACTATTGCGAGCATAAACATCAAAATCAATTCAAATAAGCACAGAATTGAGCCTTTAGATCGAAATCACAATTTCGTGCCAAAAAGTTTTCGAGCGATCGAAAATCTTTTCAGAATTTAATTTCAATCTAAATCTGACAGTTCAGCCTTTAGGTCCGTGATTATCAATTTTGTTGACCTTTTTGGTCCATAAGCGTTAGAGAATGTTGATGAACTATATAATTGTAATGGCGTTAGGTCTATAAATTAAGCAATTCGATAAATGTTTAAATATAACGTCTAAGTACATGATAATCTGCGGTTGCACCTATTGCTCTCGCTTGTCTGCCTGAAGACCATCCCAGTGATTGGCTCTTCTATTTTGCACTCTGCGCTGTTTTGCTTCCCGGCCTCTTAGCCCCGCTGGTACTACACCTGGTGCTAGGGACCTGTTGATGGTTGTGGTCTTGACCCCTCCCGTTACCTTTACTTTCTTGACTTTGTTTGTTGTGTTTTGCAGTTTTTGGCTTGGGTCTTTTGGGACCTTGTGGGATGTCTGGGCTACTTGGGTTTTGTGTGTGCTGTTTGGCCGTTGAACTTTACCACTTGGTGCGTCATGATCGATATCATGTACGCTGTCATGTACTCCTTTCTTTCCTTTTTTTTAGTGAACTTTCTAAAATAATATGCGGCCGGTTATCCCTCGCGCCTGAAGTCGCCGAAATATTACTCCAAAGGCCCATTCTTGCAGTCCGTTGATTGTGTCCATACACGAAGGTGATATAGAACTACACCTTTCCGAAATAATATAGGCCTTGCAATGGACAGCCTGCAGCGTGGTTTCCTCGATGGTGACGGTCACAAAGCGAGCATCCCATCCAACCCATATAAGTGCCGCCAGTCCCTCGTCAGATTCATAAAACCCGTACCGAGATCTAATGGAATTAGAGAGCATAGCAGCATTTTGTTCGGAGACCCTAGTCTCAACCAGGCCAATCAATTTCAACCCATATTTTGTGATAAGTTCCCCCCGCCCATCTGTGGTCTAACTAGTTTAGACCACGTGTATTCCAAACGGCCACTGGTATCATGGATCACCGTTAGTAAGGGCTGCTATAGGACCCTCAGATTCGATGTTATGCCATTCAAGCTCATCAAGAACTGCAAAGGTGTTGCGATTCTCGAGACTAGGTGTGCTAACAGATGTTAAGCTCGTCGAGCCGCCGTCATTAAGCTTTTGTGGTTGCCTTGCGTGCTGTTCGGTTGTGTGATTGCCCCGTGTGCTGTTCTCCTTGCCGTTAGGCGCATTGGTTGGCTCCTTAAGGACAGCTTTGCCTTTGTCCAATGGTGTCGTTCGCCGCCATTCAGGCCTTGTCTGCCTGCCATTTGTAGCTTTGTCGTTTGGCCTTGCCGAGTTTTGTGTAGTCTCAATTGAAGCTCGTGTCCTTGGCTGCCCATGCATCCGTGTGCTCGGTCGTGGCTCAACGGTTGATGCTTGGGGTTTATCTGGTTGCGGCTGGTCTGGCCGAGCTAATCGTGTTTGGTTTTTGGGGCAGGCCCCACCTCCATGTGTCCAAGAGTCGCGTGTCGTACACTGTTTGGGTCTCCACTCATATTCTACCCGAATGGGAACCACAATCGGTTGTCCTCCTTCCTTGCTAAGGATACGAACGTTAAATTGGTCTTCAAAAGATGCCTCCAGAGATTTTTCAATGCAAATTCTTGCATATTCAAGTCTCTCAGCATTAGCCATAACGGCGTCGGCAAAGAGTGGTTTACCTAGTACACTTGCCACTGTGCCAAGCCCTTCTTGGGTCCATAGTTCCCATGGCACATTGCGTAATCTGACCCACAACGGGACCATCTTGTGATGTTTCTTTTCGAAGGACATGCCTATCCTCCAAGCTCGAGGAATGACGGCTGCCCTTGCATGATCCAAGGCCTGCCTTCCAACACCGCCGCAGACGCTTCGGCGGTAGCAAACCTGAATTTGAAGAACCCATTTATAGTCAGTCGCTCGAACTTCGATGATAGATTTCCAATTAGATCGGGCAAACCGCTCCACGTGAGGGAAGAAAGGTCTTTCTTTTGGTGTAATGTCCCGTGTATATATATAATGAATAATAAATGTACAGATGAGCGGGAGATGACCTCCGCGTCCAACCAGTAACATGCTACTGGGCTCAAACTATAACTAAAGACCCAATCAATCCTCAATGAAAATGAAAAAGAATTAACCCTATTCCCTACCAAGCCACACGCCATAATCTGCGTATGGCAGCGCGCTGGAGGTCGTATTTCGTGGAAGTACCACTAATACGCATGATGACCAAGGCAAGGACAGACCCCACAGGCGGGGTGATGATCCCTTCCTTCCTGGCCTATTCCTAGCCTGCCAGATGTGGTAAACCAGAGAAGCAAGAACGTGACGGTAAGCAGCATGAAGAAGATGGTTACCTAGCCAGCGTGCTGCCCATCGGATGCTCGTATGCCACTCTCGATAAGGCCAGATCCATCGAATCCTACGCCACAAGAGCCGAACACATTGCTGCGAGAACGGGCAATCAAAGAAAGGTGCTGCGCTGTCTCATAGTGAAGCTCCTCACATAGGACACGTGCTGGAGATCCCGCCCGCTGAGCTATCCAAGGCTTGTCCCTAGTCGAGAGGCAATATTGTAATCCAATATATAGAATAAACTCATGCCTAGGTACCTTCAATGGCCCTCCAAATGAAGCATCCCAAGGAACAGGAGGCCTCTTGTACCGCATCGCATCTCTAGCCGAACGAGCCGTCATACCTCCATCAGGCGACCCCATCCATAATACTCCATCCTGATTCCCTCGTAATACTGACGGAAGCAGGCAGTTGATCTCAAGAAATTCAACCGCCCCCTGCCCAGGCCAATTCCACCCCTGCGTACTAAGCGCCGCATTCAGGCGCGAATCGAGAGGCAGCCCCATCGCAATAGGGCCCCTAGGAAATCGGTCTACCAGAGGCGTAGGCATCAGCCAGGGGTCCTTCCATAGCCATATCGTAGACCCTCCCCCACACGAAACGTAATCATGGTTTTGATCAGAGGTCGCAACTGCAGCAACTTCCTCCAGCTCCACGCATCATTCGCCGAGATCGCCAGGCCCCACAATGATCGAGAGTGCAGTCTCGTCCCATAAAGCCATTCGACCCATATTGAGCCCGTTGTCCTGGTAAGCACACTCCACAAGTGCTTCAGTAGCAGAGCCTTGTTGTCGACTGCAATAGATCGCAACCCCAGTCCCCCTTCAACAACAGGCAAACATAGCACCTCCCAGGCCACCTTTGCAGATGCCCCACCACACAGAAATTTCCTAAAATGCATCTCCAGAGCTCTGATAATGCCTTTAGGTAGCAGGAATACACCCGACCAATAAGCGTGAAGTGCCTGCAGCACCGACTTGACCAGCTGTAGGCGCCCTGCATAAGATAAAGATCGATTGAGCCATGACCCCAAACGTTGATCCACCTTCTGTATGAGTGGAGCACAATCTCCAATCGTCAAACGAGAAGTAATGAGGGGCACTCCAAGATAACGAACCGGGAGCAGCCCCACCCGATAGCCCATGAGCGCCTGTAACTGGCCTGTCAACCCTTCAGCTCGCCGTGATAAGTACATCTCGCTCTTATCAGGGTTAGGATGTAGCCCTGAAAGCCTGGCAAACTCCGCCAATGCCTTCTTCAGCACTCCATCGAGATGGCGTCCGCATGGCTGAAGAGAAGATCATCCGCAAATGCTAATGAGACCAAACACAACGCGTCGCATCGCCAGTCATACTTGAACTGCGGTTCCTCTGATATGTAGACCATGAGCAGCCCATGAGTACCTCCATTGCTAGTGTAAAAAGATAAGGGGAGATGGCGTCCCCCTGCCGAATGCCTCTCCTGCCTTGGAAGCAACCCACCACCTGGCCATTCAGATTCAACGAGAAAGTCGTTGTCGTCAAGCACGCCCTAATTCATCCAATGTATGTAGGATGAACCCCGTGGCTCCTAAAACAGAAAGCAGAAACTCCCACTCCACCTTGTCGTATGCCTTGGCCAAGTCGATTTTAAACATAGCCCGCGGAGGGCGGCCCTTGGACTTGTACCCAAGGCACAGCTCCTGCGCCAGCAACACATTATCGCTGATTCGGCGTCCAGGGATAAACGTCATCTGTGAGCAATGGACCAAAGTAGCCAGGTGCCTCTTAAGTCGGTTGGCCAAAAAGGGAAGAAGTCTTTTCCTCAGAAAATACCCAACAAGAGTGTGGTCCGATCCCGCCATCCCTTTTTGGATCGTATCCCAAGAAGGGCACGCCTCGGCCATGCCTCCAGTCATCGTAGGTGCCGTAAGACAGAGTAAGGCGTGTAGGGTTGGGAAGATGTGGCTGACTGGGATTGGTATGAGCTCCTTTAGTGATGGCCGCGAAGGAGTGGTTAGTAGTAATTCCATCAACTCGTTGGGTGTTGGTAGAGAAGAGGTGATATCGTGTGCGGTGTCCGCCATAACCTTATGACTGAGGTGTGTCTCATCAGAACGACTCGTATGAGTCCTAGTTTGTCGAGTCATGGAGGGTACCGAGCCTCCACCAAGTGCGGCTTAACATTTATCTCGCCCACCATGGTCGGTCATGAGTCCGCGGCCGGATGTGTTGTGGCCGGGATGATAGGGAAACGGTGACCAAAAGTTTGGGGCGGTGACTGTTCATCATCGTCGGAAGCATCCTCGCGGATAGGGGCAGAATTCAACGGGGACGTCGGCTCAGCCACATCCACCCCCAGTCGAGGCCCACTAGGCATATCAATTGGCCCAACAACCTCCGAAACCCTAATGCCGTCAGCATTCTCCATTGGGACTGAACCGATATGGGGGGATGGTGCATCTTCATCGGTTCCACCTTCCAGGCGCAGATTATGGCCAGTAGGTGGCGGAGGTGTTCCTCTACGAACCAGACCGTGTGCATCATGTCGTGGGTCACGGACGGGAGTCTCCAGCGAGTGGCAGTAAGGTGGGTAGGTCGCCGGCGGCCGGTTAGTGGTGGGCCGAGGTGGTGGGAGGTGAAAATACGTTTCTAGGGTTTGTGGGAGAGAGAGAGCTCGCTAGAGAGAGAAACTAGAGAGAAACTATTTTTTTTCTCATTTTTCTCGGCTTGGTCTTTGAGTTCCAAGAAGTTGAGGAATTGACTGCGCCAGATGGTGTATTCCCGGCATTTCAAGATCGGTGGACGGTTGTCATTGTCGAGTGAAGAAGCATTCAATTTTCTTTGAGTTGATACGTATAGATCTTCGTAGGTTGTTTGAGAGATTGATTTGGTGTATTGTGCTTCACCAGTAGTAAATTCGTTAGTAGCGTTTGATTCTAAAGAAATTGAGAATTAGTTTTTATTCAATATTTAAAGTTTGATAAAAAAATAAATGTCTTCGAAATAAAATGTTTGTTACTGTTGTAGCGTGTGAAGGGCTGTTCGCGAAAAAATCTTTGAGCGAATTTCAATGATTGAAATCGGTCTGTCGACAAAGTTTTTCTATGTGTAAATTGATTTTGATCGTAGAGAAACTGTACCGATGGAGAGTTTCTCGCTGAGTCAAGATAAATTGATTGACTGAAAAGGTTTTTCGAGCACAAGATGATTCAATCGCTGGGTCAAACTGTAATGTCTGATCGAAAATGTTTTTCGCAGTAATGGACTTCGCACAATCAAAATAGTCAATTCTCGTCATAAACGATTTTCGCTAGAATAATACTCGCAAATTATTTGCTAGTAAACCGCTATTGACAACAACAACTTCAGTAGCTAACTTCATGTTCTAATCGAGAGCATTTCTCGTACAGAGTTTCTGAACGAGAAATTTATCCGATCGAAAATCTAGCGGGAAAAATTAAAAAAAAAAGACGAAAACAATCACTGAATACGAAATTAACACTGAATTCAAGCAAAAACAGCAAATCTATCAATGCGATTGCAACTAATTTTCTCGCATCCAGAACGGACAATTAAATGTTACGAAGCAAAATATGGCAAATTTGAGCAACAACGGCACGTGTTCATCATGTTCAATCGCAAACAGTAACTACCACAGTATCTAAATTTTCAGCCTAATTCAAATTTTTAAAAAGATATCGATCGAATCGCAGTTGAATCTGAGCACTATTGCGAGCATAAACCATCAAAATCAATTCAAATAAGCACAGAATTGAGCCTTTAGATCGAAATCACAATTTCGTGCAAAAAAGTTTTCGAGCGATCGAAATCTTTTCAGAATTTAATTCAATCTAAATCTAACAGTTCAGCCTTTAGGTCCCTGATTATCAACTTTGTTGACCTTTTGGTCCATGAGCGCTAGAGAGTGTTGATGAACTATGTAATTGTAATGGCGTTAGGTTTATAAATTAAGCAATTCGATAAATGTTAAATATAATGTCTAAGTACATGATAATATGCGGCCATGCATTGTTTATGAGCTATAAATCGGTGTTGAATATTTGATTAATATGTGATTATTTGATTATTTGGTGAAACTATGTGATCGCATATTATAGACGTCTCGCATGCTAGGATATATCGTACTGTGCCATTTATGAAAATAACGCGTGAGATATCCTACTTGATTATATGAGGAAAATATACGGTATATATATGGAAGGTGATTGTGGCGCCCCACCATCTGTTTATTATTTCTAACACTGTCTTACGTGGCTAATATTAATATAAAAAAGTTAGTACGCGAAACGTTGGTAAAATTTTTCCTTTTATATAAAGGTCGTTCAGTACATATCAAAATACACTTCCAACCTAATTACATAGGATAAATTCCTAAGAAATCCTATCTTCCGCCCCACGGGTCGCATTCATGTACGCACCCTCAAAAGTCGCTCGAAGCTTCAAAAGATAGCCTTGCATTGTAAGCGATCACGTGCCGTGGTCGTGTGTACCTACAACACATAAACACATGGGTGAGCTATAAAGCTCAGTAAGTAGGACTAATGCATGCCGTACGCGTGTCACATTTGCAAAGGCATTCGCGCCAATGCATTTAGACCCTAACAGGATCAAACTCAATCTCATATCTCAGGGCCCTCGACTAACTTACTATAAACCATTTTCAGAGCCTAAATCCACTAAGGACAAATGATCCAGCATCCACAATGGTTGACGAACCATAAAGTACTAGTCACATATTCCAGCCCAATTCGCACTGGGATGCATGACGGTCCGCCATTCGGGCCACGCGTACTTGCTGTTCCGCAGGCGCTCATGCTGGTAGCCCACTTTGAATTCGCCAACTACAGAGATACCAACTGATGTCGCTGCGACCCTCAAATCGCCTCCTCCATGTCGCACCTACCGCAATTCAAGGCGTTTTGCCCAAATAATAATATATTTCCGACGACGTACCGGGTCGTCATGGTGTCATAGAAGCAGTCCTGACTCAACTGTGAGTCGACATCAAATGCCTATATCGGCAAATATGCACCGGTTTCAGGCGACATTATATCATGCACACGCTCGTCTCACCATTCTCATGCATGTTGTGTATGCACGTATTCATGCTCATGTCATCGCATGTAGCAAATAATTCGCATCATATCTTATAAGCAGATAGCCACGTAATTCACATTCGTTCAAACAATTTGTGTTGTATTAAAAATTCCCACTTACCTGTCGTCCAAGCTAATTAGTTTACTGACTTGGGAGTTCCTACCGTTCGACCCTTAAATAGAAATATCATATTTGTTAGCATCATCATTAAATAGAGGACCATGTCGAAATAGTTGACTTCGACCATCGACCATATAAGTTATTAAACCCTAAGTTGCTTCATGCTAGCCTAAGCTAAGTTAGAGTTAGGTCCATCTATAATCCATTTATAAGCTAAGCTTCGTCCGATCATTTATAAGTCAGGTCCTAGATTTCGATCGAACCCTAGTATGGCCTTATGAAGAATCGCCCAATTCTAGGATTTATTGGTTTCATTCGATCGATCTTGCACTTCCGATTGCTCATGCTTGGTGGTTTCGCCCGCTTGTGGATTGTAGAAGTATTATCCATCGCCCGATTTGATGTTGGAATTTGTCATGACCCGTCGTCCCGCCCTCGTATTCCGTTCTAATTCTAAGTGTTAATGTCTTGATATCGTGCAAATGCGTAAAAATGCGGATAAAATTTTTCTTTCATTTTAAAACATACAAGCGGAATCTTATACACATGCCAAAAGAATGTTCGTTCTCACAAAATACAAGTGTGCGTGTGTGTGTGCAGCCAAAAGCTTCCTATGCGCCCGGCCTTCACATGTCGTCATCCATACACACACTCCCACCTCAAAAGCAGCCGGATAGCTTCAAAAGATCGGCCTCGCATCAAAGTCGGATCACGTACCGTGATCGTCAGTACCTACAATACGTAACATAAGAATGAGCCACCTAGGCTCAGTAAGCAGAAATTATGCATGTATGCACGTGTCCTAACGATCGACAATCCGCATCGTCGTTTTCTAGTGCTCATACTCTCCTTCTCATACTCTTGTTCTTTTCCTGACTTATACTCTTACTTCATATGGGCCCTCGGCTTTCTATCCCACTATGCGCCATTTCATAGAGATCTCATGTGTGGAGGTTCTCACACTAGAAGGTCACCCGAAGGAATCTTCCCTTACTCAGTGCGGCCTCCACGCGGACGCTTCTCTCTGGTAGCCGACACCGAGGCTACTAACCGCGGAGGTCACCCGAAGGAATCTTCCCTCCCGGTTAGCGCTTTACGCACTAGAAGGTCACCCGAAGGAATCTTCCCTTACTCAGTGCGTGCCCCGGGCCGCATCCTCCAGGTTGCATCTCCCGCATATGGGGTATTACCCCTGCCTCTTATACAGGCCTTATGGCTTCTTTGCCATGGCTGCATAGGGGAGCCGTGACTCTTCATTGAGTCGACACAAACGCCAATATCGGCGAGTATACATCGCACACAGGCGATCTTATGCCCGCTCATTACCTCGCTCCTTACGTACTACGCATGCGTGCAAGTGCTCATGTACATGTGCAAATCATACCATCATGCATATAAATAAATCCTATCATGCGTACACATTTCATAGAAATTACACTAGCCAGTAATTCACATATCCGGACGCAGGCAAGTTACGTATCGTAGTTGAATTTCTACTTACCTGTCGTCCAAGCTTAACCTAGCGTATGGCCCCGTGAACCTCCTAATGTACGACCTTTTAGAATAAAAGGGTTATGATGTTAGTCCTTTTGCTTTCCTCGGCTAATTCGTCGAAATAATAATTTTCTAGACTTTGAGCTAGTGGAAGTGTCATATTGAATTTCCTAAGTCATTCAATTTCTACCTTCGCCTATGTTATTATTTAATTTCGGCCCTAGCTTATACTTCTCGGCGAAAGAGTGCTACTTAGGTTGGGTTTCGACAAGACTTCTAATTGCTTGATTTCTTCTAAGTTTCGATCCTTAATAAATTTCTAAATTAGGGAATTGAAATTCTTTTCATGAAAGGCTCGGCGAAAGTCGTTGGATTTACTAAGTTTCGCTCGATTCAATTTGTCCAATTACGGTTCCTCAATTCCTAGTTTCGATCAACACCATGTACACTTGAGGGTCACTTTCGATCAAATTAGGGTTTCGCTCGATGTTGCATGATAGAGTATGAGTTTCGCCGTGTTTCTACGTCGGCATGACCTCATCTTGGTTTCGATCGAAACCCTACATGGATGGAGGATCATTTCAAATCAATTTTGAGGGTTTCGATCGATTCCACCTTCGATCAACTTGAGTTTCGCCGAGGTATTTCATCATCATGACCTCACCTTAGTTTCGATCGAAACTTGGCATGGGAAAGTATCACTTTCGAGCAATTGCATGGATTTGGTACAAGGTTTCGATCGATACTTAAGTAGTGAAATGAGTTTCGGTCGAAACTCATGTCTTATTAAGTTTACTATCTTGCAAATTTATTTAATCGGACTTAGATCTATTCAAATGTCGTCCGAAACTCTAGAATTAATTCCCTACTTTCGATCGAAAGTCCATTGGCTAATAGCATTCAATCGAAACTCTAATTCACTATTCACTTTCGATCGAAACCCTAACATTCATCCCATCGAAACTACATTTATCTCATTAACCTAGTCGAAACTCTTCCATTCCATCCTTTCTCTACCAAATCGTGGGGTTCCTAACTTAAATCAAGTATCGTAGGTTCTAAAGCATATATTGAACTATCCGAATAAGGATCTTAACCTAAGCTTATACTTCACAGTCCACACTTAGGATTTCGCATTCTCCCTACGCTTAATTTCCTAATTTTCATGACTTTGATATGATTAAACATCTAGGAAGTCCTAATTTACAAGGTTTAAGGTTGGCATTTCACTTACCACTTGAAATCTCAACTACTTGGTTGCTTGGTGGCTTGGAAAGATCGTCTCAGCTCCTTCTCCTTCACTTGGAATTTTCGTTAGTCTATAAGTGGGTTATGAGGTGTTAAATGGTTAGTTTATATATTTTTCTTTAAAAATGTTACTAGAGTATAGCTTAGGCGTGGGTTTCCCTTGAATTAGGGCATGTTGTCTCCTATGTTGAATTAATTCTAATTGGGCCAAATTTGTGAGGTCTAGCCCAAAATAATTAAATTTCCTAGCCCAAAGTGAATTCTAGCCTACTCTTATTTGGCTATCATTTAGTTTTTCTTCTTGATTATTTTCGAAAATCCCTCTCATGAACTCGGGTCATCGTGGGCACATATTATTGTCATGTATTTGCACGAAATTCACGTAACACGTAGGAACGAAAATCGTAAGATCAAATAATCATAAATCATGTATGCAGATAAACACTTATCACTTAGTTCGCATACATAATTTATTGGCCGACCTAGCTTGCGGGGACCGGGGTCCTACAGAATTGATTATGAGTTTCGGCCGATTTGTTCATGAGTAGACGTAGGTTTCGCCCGATTGCATAAGCAAGGTTCGTTGATCATGATTTTGCCCGATTGTTTTCCTTGAAATCGTCCGATTGGTTGCTTTTTGTTTCCAAAATCGCTAAGTAGTCACAAATAGCCCGATTTGTCAAGTCCAAGGCTTGATTTCGCCGACCCTTGAATCGCCCGATTTGTCACACTTTTGAGTCGGCCGATTTGTTGAGTGTTTAAAGTGGTTTCACCGTTGTATGAGTCGCCCGATTCATCACCTTGCATGTGCTCCTCCCTTTCGTCCGATTCGAGAAATTCCTAAGTCAAGTCACCGAATCCTTCTAAATATACACCAATTCGCCTGATTGGTCAATCATAATACCTTAACTTGCCCGATTTGTGTGAACATTCCAGCCTTATATTATACATGTACATTCGGTCGAAAGTCTTCACATTCATCTAAATTCGATCGAAAGCTTTGAGTGTTCATCCATTCGAACCTTGACCTTTATATCTATTCTTCCCAGAATTTATGTGTTCAAAGATTTGTTATGCTCTCAACCTCGTTATATCCACCCGTAGTCCACTCTATACTAACATTATAGGCCTACTCGAAAAATAGCTAAGTCCAAGAAAGTATTTAAACGTGAATCTACTCTTTAAACTAGGGTTTTGGTGTATTTCTTACACCTAAATTCCTAGCTTTTATGGTTTAGGAAAAGATAGCGAAGTAATTTTTCACCTCCAGTGTGTGCGATTTTCACACAGTAGGCGAAATTCAAATCTCGTTGGTTTTCAGCGCGGTTTCATCGTCCGAACGCCATTGTTTCCGGCCACATCTTCTAGGTGTAGGCCGGCCGGTGTGTCGGAATCGCGAGGAAGGGAATATTGCTGCGAGTTTTTGCGATCTTACAAAACCTAGGGTTTGGTTCTGCTGCCGCGGTGTTGAATTCTCAATCTGACGGGGACTTGGCACCGACGGTAACGGGATCATGGCTACAATAGGGACGCCGAATGGGCGGGGATCTGTGATGGAGAAAAGAGCGAATTCGGCTGGGATCTGTGATCGTGCAATTGGGGTTATTGGCAACGGCTTGATCAGTGGTGATGTCGCGGCTGAACAACGTCCGCCGATGCCAGATCTGAAAGCACTTTGTGAGGCTTACCCAGAATTTGCTGCTTGGTTTGATGGATCGATTCCATGACTTGATGAGTAGGGTTCATGGACCTGATGTGAAGGCCACGGGCAATCAGCCACGTAGCGATGCGATGGTGGTGGCGGGGCATGCGAGGAATTCTGTTGAAAGAGACGAACAGCCCATAACTAGGGGTCTGATTCACACACCAATGATGTGTGGAGGGGGTCATGCTCAGATAAAAGGCATTCTCCGGCGAAATCCTAGACAATTCAACCGAACTCAATGGGGGAGACCGGACACCCGCCACCGCCCCGAGGCTTAATGGCCAGACGCTGTGCATACATGGGAGGCAATGATCTTGTGGATGAGGATAGTAGTGCTGATGACCTGGGCGAGACGTCAGGAAATGGGTCTAGGGTTTTCGGCGAATCGACAATGACCTCTCTTCAGCCACCTGTATCGGAGGTATCGGCTAGGGCGGCGCTGCGCGATGAAACGGCGACGATGGAGCAGGAGACGTCAGAAAAGGGACCAATGGGCCATGTTGGGCCGACACGTAATGCAGACGATAATGGCAGCCCTCGAACAATGGAACAAAGGGGGCCGGTTTTTTCCCGTCTTGGGCCGATGAGTTCAACGAAGAGGGCGAGCACTACAGCTCCATATCTGGCCGCCCGCTGTACGAAGATGCCATGACAACGAGAGGAGACAGAATTGACTATGCCCGTATCTGTATTATGAAGACACTAGCCGACCCGTTTGTAGAAGCATTCAATGTTCGATTGCCATCGGATGATGATGGAGCGGATGAACTTATTCCTATTCGAGTAGAGTATGACTGGCGCCCATCCAAATGTCCTCAATGCGAGAGGTGGGGCCATAAGGAGGCGCAGTGCCCGCAGCGAGGGGAGATGGAGATATGGCTAACCGTCATAGCCATGCGCAACAGAAGGGGGCCGTAACACATCGGTCGGAAGAGGTGGGAAGGAGGTCGAATAGGCAACGAAATCGTCCGAATACATTGGATCGTCAGACCCGCATGGAAGGCAGGAGGAGAGCGGCCCAAGGGCGCAGTAATATGGGAGGCCGTGTGCAGGAGGAGTGGCGACAGATGGGGGCGAAAGGGAAGGCCATCATGTTGCCGCAACCGAGGACGGAATCTCATATTGTACATCAGCGAGGGGAAAGCTCTCAGGGTGAGTCGAGTTCGTCTAGGCGCAACTCAGAAGGATTATGGATGGCGGGTCCCACTAGATCACCCACGGGAGAGGTGCAAATAGGTTTGCAGCTCTATATGATTTGAATGACGTGACGGATATCTCCTATCTCAAATGGGCCCTAAAGACAATGCATCCCATAACGGGGTCCATTCATAGCTAACGGGGTCCATTCATAGCGTTGGGAGCATGAAATGTACGTGGTCCTAACAAATAAGACCACAGGAGGGCGGTGGGGGATTTGATAGCGCATGAACAGTTGAGTATGATTGGGCTTCTTGAGACACGTGTGGCTGAGTCTAATGCGGGGATTATTTCGAGTGGCATTGGATCAAGATGGAGCTGGTTCTTCGATTACAATGTAGGACCAGCTACGAGAATTTGGGTTGGGTGGGACCCTACGAGTTTGACAGTGGATATTCTAGAGTTCTCGGCTCAGGCTGTTCACTGTCGTGTGATCTTGAAAGAGAAAGGAGAGGTGGTTTTTGTCTCCTTGGTTTATGGGAAATCAAGGAGGGACGAAAGGATTACTTTGTGGGACGAACTGGTTACGATGGCCCAATCCCGAGTAACGGATGCATGGATAGTCCTGGGGGGTTTCAATGCTATATTGCACATGGGGGAGGGACGAGGAGGAGCGCCAGCTACGCAAGACATGGCGGAGTTTCATGGGTGCCTGCTTCGAGCAGATCTTGCTACTATACCTACGACGGGGCAGGTCTTCACGTGGTACAATCAGCAGAGGAGTGCTGCGGGAGTATGGAGACGGCTTGATCGTATGGTGGCCAATCCACAGTGGTTCGCACAGTTCCCTGATTTGGTCTGTCGATGTGCGCTCCCATCATCGTCAGACCACTCGCCGATTCTTTTGGGTGCTGTTACGCCTCGGCCGCGAAAGGTGACCTTTAGGTTTGAAAATTTCTTGACGAAGGACAGGGCCTTCTTAGAGCAGGTTCAGCGCATTTGGAGCATACCTATCTGTGGCTTTCCCATGTTCGTTGTTAAGCAACGCTTGAAGCTTTTGAAGCCAATTTTCCAACAGATGAGGAAGGCCAAAGGGGATTTAGCGGCGAATGTTATTGAGGCAAAGCGCTTTCTGGAGCTAGCACGGGATTTCTCAACCCGCTATCCAGACGAGGGGCTGTTTTTCGACTTTGAGAGGTTGTGCCGTTCGACTTATGCTAAGGCAGTGGAGGTTGAGCATACGGCGCTATCGCAACGGGCTAAGATTGCGTGGCTGAAGGATGGGGATCAGTGTTCGTCTTACTTCTTTCGTAGGGTGGCCATGCGTCGAGCTCATAATCGAATTGTTTCCTTAGAAGATGCGATGGGGGCCATGTTGGACGAACCTCATCAGGTGGAGGCTGAGCTGATAGGTTTTTATCAGGACCTGCTAGGCAAATCCGTCCACTCCAAACCGATAGCAGTCGCGGCCGTGCAAAGGGCTGTGACGGGCATGCTCTCGCCAGCGGATGCGCTATCCATGATCGGCCCTGTAGATGGAAGACTTTTCTCTATGGGGGATGAGAAGGCGCCAGGACCGGATGGCTACACCGTCGCCTATTTCAAGGCGGCATGGGGTACAGTGGGAGAGGACATCATTAGGGCTGTACGGGATTTCTTTGTGACAGGTAAGCTTCTTAAGAGTATCAATAGTACACTTATAACGCTGATCCCCAAGGTTGAGACGCCACATCGCGCTACGGAGTTTAGACCTATTTCGTGCTGTAATGTGCTATACAAGGTCATCTCCAAGATTTTGGCGAACAGACTTAAGCCATTCCTACCTGGGTTGGTGCATGGGACGCAAACGGCTTTCATACCTGGGCGGTGCATCAGTGACAATGTCTTGCTCGCCCAGGAATTGTGCCTTGGTTACAAATCAAGGGGGAGACCGCCGCGAGCAATGTTTAAGATTGATTTGGCTAAGGCATATGATAAGGTTGAGTGGAGTTTCTTGATGGCCGTCCTTGAGGCTATGAGCTTTCACCCTACTTTTATTGGGTGGATTAGGGCAGGTGTGACGACGACGGCTTTCTCACTTAACCTGAATGGCCAAGTGGTTGGTTTCTTTGAGGGGAAGAGAGGTCTTCGACAGCGCGACCCCATTCCACCGTATTTGTTTACATTGGTTATGGAGGTGCTGCATGGGATGGTTTCATTATGTATTTCTGAGGAACCGAGGTTTACATGCCACTGGCGTTGTGAATCAATGAGACTGGCATCACTGGCGTTTGCAGATGATCTGCTGCTCAGTCATGCGGATGCAGTGTCGATAGGTGTGCTGAAGGATGCACTTGGTAGATTTGCGGCGTTGTCAGGGCTACATCCCAACCCGGACAAGAGTGAGATGTACTTGTCACGGCGGGCGGGAGGGTTGACCATGCAGATTCAGTCACTTATGGGATATAGGGTGGGACATCTCCCATTGCACTACCTGGGGGTACCACTTATCACTACATGACTTTCGACAGTGGACTGTGCACCGTTGCTACATCGTGTGGATCGGCGCATTGGGTCATGGCTAAAATCAGTCGTTGTCGTATGCCGGACGACTCCAGCTGGTTAAGTCGGTTCTTCAAGCACTACATGCATACTGGTCGGGGGGTTTTTTGCTTCCTAAAGGCGTTGTCCGAGCCCTGGAAACGCGCTTTAGGAAATTCCTTTGGGGGGATCGACGGCGAAGGTGGCATGGGAGGTCCTATGTCTCCCAGTGACGGAGGGCGGAATGGGCATCCGATCCATAGAAGCGGACAACAAAGCACTACTCATGAAGCATCTATGGAGTGTGCTCACTAGGGCCCCGGATTCGATTGGGTAGAGTGGCTTTACAGGACACGCCTACATAATCGATCGGTGTGGGATCTGCCCATCTCGTCGAATGATGCGTGGAGCTGGAGAAAGATGTTGCAGTTGCGACCATTGATACGATCACTTATTACATTTCGGGTAGCGGATGGCGCAAGTATTTGGCTCTGGAAGGACCCGTGGCTTTTACTTACTCCTTTACTTGAGAGGTTTCCTAGGGGACCTCTTGCGATGGGTCTACATGCTGATTCACGCTTGGTGAGGTTATTGATGCCCACGGTTGGAACTGGCCAGGGCAAGGGTCAGTCGAGTATATTGAGATTAGTCGTCTCCTTCCTCAGGTGGTGCGGGGGCACATGATGGGGTTATTTGGACAAGCTCTGCAACGGGGACCATGACGGCCAAGGCGCAAGGGAAGCGATTCGATTTAGAAGGGAACCAGTTTGTTGGGCTACCCTATTTGGAGGGCCTTTGAAGGTGCCACGACATGAGTTCATCCTCTGGCTTGGGATACAGGATCGATTGGCGACTAGAGATAAGCCATGGATTGCTCAGAGGGCGGGTACACCGGCATGTGTCCTCTGTGATGAGCTGCACTATGCCTTTTCTTCGATTGTGCATACTCACGCCATTGTATGCGGCTGCTGTGGATGCGTATTCGGTGGTTGTGGCGGTATCGGGAGTGGAGAGGGTATACGATGGGCAGCTACTAGATGGCGAGGGCGACATCTTATCCACGTAGCTTATCGACATGTGCTGGCATCCATTGTCTACCACATTTGGAAGGCGATGAATAGGCGCTGGAAGGAAGGAATCGCTACATCTCCTGATCGGCTTGTTGGGAGTGTGCTTGCGTTGGCTGTCATGCGAATTAGTGGTACCCCCACTAAGTATGAACTCCAGCGCGTGGCTATACTTAGAATCTGGAGGGTGGCTTGGTAGTTTGTAGGGCTGCGGTCTTTTTGAGTTGTACCCAGTAGCATGTTACTGGTTGACTGTGCGGAGCAATGATCCCACTCATCTTGTATACTTTCCTACTATCTTAATATATGGAACCTTACACCAAAAAAAAATAATAATAAAAAAAATTCCTAGCTTTTTTTTATTTTCTAGGGTTAGAATATTTGACTAATCTTACGAAATTTACAAAGGTCACAATAATTTCACCACTTACCAACTCGAGTTCTAGTCTGCTTATGATATTCTTTGGTTTTCTTTTTTTGGAATAATTCCCGTGTGTATATATAAGTGGGTAAATGTACAAGAATGAGTGAGCGTCAAAACTCACAGTGCAACCAGTAACAGGCTACTGGGTAAACAACCAACAAGGAAAACCAGAAAAACAAAAATACAAAAGTCTACCATGCTACACGCCAAAGGCGTCGTATGGCAGCCTTTTTAAGGTCATACTTAGCCGAGGTGCCGCTAAGCCTCACGCATACTTGGTCTAGCACGGTCGCTACCAGCCGATCAGGAGTCGTGACAATCCCTTCCTTCCAACGCCTGTTTCGTGCCTGCCAAATGTGGTAAATCAGAAAAGCGAAGATATGACGCTAGGCCGCCGATAGTGGTGATTTCCACGCCATCTCCTAGAAGCCCACAAGATTCCCTCACGCCAGTCCCTATATGGCCACTTCCATCGAATACGGCTCCTTAGTAGGCGCAAACACTGCCGGGAGAACCCACAGTCAAAGAATAAATGTTGAACCGTCTCGTTCCGTAGAACGTCACAAAGCACGCAAGCAGGCGACCCCGCTCTCTGAGCCACCCATGGCTTATCCCTTGTCGACAGCCGTTCGCGGATACTCAGCCACAGAATAAACTCATGCCTGGGGACACGTAGCGGACCCCCAATTAGACTCGCCCAATGGACCGGCTGCCTTCGGAGGCGTAGCACTTCTCTGATTAAGCGTGCCGATGGGCGCTCGTCCGTAGCCCCATTCCACCAAACCCGGTCACAGCCGCCCGTGTCAATCGCAGGGAGGTGACGACTGAATTCAATGTACTCGACCGCCGACCTGCCTGGCCAAATTCCACCCATGCATATCAATGACAGTGCTTAGTCGGGTCCCCACAGGAATCCCCAAAGCAAGCGGGCCTCGAGCGGATCGAGCTAGCAGCGGCGTAGCCTGAATCCACGGGTCCTCCCATAGTCACGACTGAATTCAATGTACTCGACCGCCGACCTGCCTGGCCAAATTCCACCCATGCATATCAATGACAGTGCTTAGTTGGGTCCCCACAGGAATCCCCAAAGCAAGCGGGCCTCGAGGGGATCGAGCTAGCAGCGGCGTAGCCTGAATCCACGGGTCCTCCCATAGTCATATCGTCGAACCATCACCAATCCTAAAGGAGATAAGTAGGAGGATCACTGACCTCAACTGCAGCAACTTCCTCCAGCTCCAGGAAGCGTTGGCTGTGATAGGAACCGCCCATAGTGATTTTGCATGCAAACGCGTGCGATATAGCCAGTCCACCCAAATAGAGTCCGGAGCCCGTGTAATTACTCTCCATAACAGCTGAAGCAATAAGGACCTATTATCCGTAGCAATCGAACGAATGCCCAAACCCCCTTCAGAGACTGGGAGGCATATATCATCCCATGCGACCTTGGCCGAAGGACCCCCCCCCCCCCCGCAAGAAGCGCCGAAATCTTGACTCCAAAGCACGCACAACACCTTTTGGCAAAAGGAATACCCCCGACCAATAGACATGCAAGGCCTGCAAAATAGAAGTGATCAATTGAACTCTTCCCGCATACGATAAGGACTGATTCAGCCATGACCCCAACCGTGCATCAACGCGCTGTGGGAGCGGGGCACTATCGCCAATCGTCAGGCGTGAAGAGATCAGGGGAACCCCCAAGTAGCGAACAGGTAATCGGCCATCTTGGAAACCCATTTGGAGTGTAGTTGTGGTTTCAAACACTCCGCCCGTCGTGATAGGTACATCTCACTCTTATCCGGGTTCGGGTAGAGACCTGATAGAGCGGAGAATGATGTCAATGCATCCCTGAGGACTCCCACAGAGACAGCATCAGCATGGCAGAAAAGCAGTAGGTCATCCGCAAAAGCCAACATAGGAAGTGAATTCGCGTCACATCTCCAGTGATAACGGAACCTCGGCTCCGCCTGTATGCGCTCGTCAACTAGGCCATGCAAGACTTCCATTACCTAAGTAAAGAGATATGGGGAGATAGGGTCGCCCTGCCAAATTCCCCTCTTACCAGCAAAGAAACCTGCCGCTCGTCCATTAATATTAATGGAGAAAGTCGGAGTCGTCATACAGGTCCGAATCCACTCTATATATGTAGGATGGAAACCCATGGCCTGAAGTGTTGCAAGCAAAAAACTCCACTCAACCTTATCATAGGCTTTGGCTAGGTCCACCTTGAACATGGCCCTAGGCGGGCGGCCGTTGCTCGCATAGCCAAGACAAAACTCCTGAGCCATAAGTATGTTGTCGCTTATCCTTCGTCCCGGGATAAACGCCGTCTGGGAGTTATGGACAGCGTGCTTAATGAAGGCTTCAGCCTGTTCGCCAGAATCTTCGAAATGACCTTATAGAGGACATTGCAGCATGAAATCGACCGGAAGTCTATGGGTCGCCTCGGCGATTGGCACTTAGGGATCAGTGTTAAGAGTACTATTGAGGCCCTTCAGAAGGCGTCCAGTAACGAAGAAATCCTGAATGGCAGTAGTAAAATCATTTCCCTGGATATTCCACGCCGCTTTAAAGAAAGCAGCTGTGTACCAATCCGGACCCGGCGCCTTCTCATCCCCCATAGAGAAAAGCGCCTGACGTACCTCAATCGCCTCGACTGGCCGGACCATATCTAAAGCCGCCGTTGGGGAAAGCGTGCGCTTTATGGACCCCTGCACCTCGGCCATAAGAACAGGAGAGGTACGCGAAGGTTGGCCCAAAAGGCCTTGATAGAAACTCAACAGCTCTCCTTCCACTGCATCCGGCGTCTCCAGCATACCCCATTTGCACTCTCCAATGATAAGATACGGTTGGTCGCACGGCGCATGGCAACCCTCTTGAAAAAGTATGATGAGCATTGGTCACCGTCCTTGAGCCACGCCAACTTAGCTCGTTGTGACAATGCCGTATGCCGTATGCTCTAGGTCGTGAAATAAGCCCTCCAGTGGATATCGCGCCGCGAAGTCCTGCACTATGCCCTGAAAGTGCATAGCCTCCGATACATTAGCAGCTAAGTCTCCTTTGGCACGGCGCATCTTCTTGAAGATAGGCTTTAGCCGTTTCAGCCGGTTCATCATCACATACATTGGAATCCTTCCACTGAAGACTCCCATACCCGACAGACCTGGTCCAAGAACGTCGGCTCCTTAATAAGGAAGTTCTCGACCTGGAAACTCTGGCCTCTTGGCTGACTCTCTACGGCACCTAAGGTAAGTGGTGAGTGATCAGAGGTTGCCGGGAGCTTGCACCGATAGTAAATGTCCGGTCGCCTGACAAACCATTGGGGATTCCCAAGCATGCGATCCAATCTGCGCCAAATACTCGCCAGAGCCCTCTGCTGATTATACCAAGTGAATTCCTGGCCTGTTGATGGTAGAGATAAGAGATCCACCTGCAATAAACAATTATGAAACTCGGCCATATCGAGGGCGTTTGGCGAGCCTCCTCGACCCTCACCCGCATGCACAATGGTGTTGAAGTCGCCAGCCACTACCCATGCATCGTCCACACGATCAGCTGAGAAGTTTATTAGCTCTTCCCAAAGAGAACGTCGATCCTCACGTCTAGAATGCCCATAAATAAAAGAGACAAAGATAGTCTCACCCGTACCAAGCTGCTCAACCCGACAGTGAATCGCTTGGCTCGACTTCGCAACAGTATTGACCCGAAGCCTAGATGAGTCCCAACCCACCCATATACGGGTACCAGGGCCATCATCATAATCAAAAAACCACGTCCATCGTGGCCAAAGACCCTCCGAGATTCTAGCTGCGTTTGCAACAAACACACGCGTCTCGAGAAGGCCAACTAGCTGCAACCCAGCCCCAACCACCCAATCCCTCACCGCCCTCTTGTGGTCTTGCCTGTTAAGACCACGCACATTCCACGAACCGAACATTATGAACTGGTGCCTGGTGGGCTGCATGTGCTTTAGGGCCCATAGTAGCAGTTGTTACAGTGTAATCCTCCAATTCCCGTAGTATTGCGAATGCATTATGGTCAGATTGGGTCGCATCCGCTATGCTTATGTGCGGCTCATACGATGTGCTCCCCTTCGGTTCATACGAGGAGTTCCCCGTACTCGAGCCCCCACGTGGCTCCCTATGAGGTCGCGGCAGCTGCAGCTTGACAATGACCGCCTTTCCTTTGGCTCCCACTTGGTGCCATTCTTCTATAAGTCTACCTTGGCCTCTTGACCTACTCCGTCTCGGGCGATGAGTAGCCCTATTCAAGTCCCCCCTAATATTGTAGTCGAGGATTGTACCGATCCATTACCACCTGAAGCCGCATGTGTTGTGCGTGTCCTCAGTTGGGCCGTGTATTGGTCGCGCTCTTTGTTGGGACAATGAGCTGGGCCATGCGACCAAGTCCCGCAGGTATCACACTTCAGGGGTCGCCATTCATACTCCACACACACTGCCACATCACCCGCCGTCCCTCCATCCGGCTGCGGCATCCTAAGGTAGAACAAGTCAATGAATGGTGTGTCAAGTGGCTTCATCACACATACACGTGCATAGTCAATACGGTCGCCACGTGCCGTTACCCCATCAGCAAATAGTGGTCGTCCCACAGCACTAGCTACCTCACTCAGTCCTTCTCGAGTCTAAAACTCGCCTGGGACATTCCACAGCTTTACTCATGGTGGAATCTCAGTAAGTTCCCGCCGTTCGAGAGACATACCCGGTCGTAGAACTTCGAACAGTAACGGTTGGCCTTGCATCAGCCAGGGCCCCCCCTCAAGGGCCGCCGTCATCGCCAAATCAGATTCAAAACGAAACTTAAAAAAGCCATTGGAGGTTGCCCGGACTTCTAATAGTCCCTTCCACGAAGAACGTACATAACGTTCAACGAACGGGAAATAGGGTTTCTTCCCCAAAATATCCAATCAAGGTATGTTCCCATCTCGAGAAACCCTTCATGGCAACACCCCACGACGGCGCCACCACTGGGATTGAGTTTGTCTCAAGTGTCGGTGCTTTATACGAAAGCATCAACCGGGTCTGCCCCATCGTTGAGCGGCTAGCCATTGATAACCTCCCCTGCACAATCGCGGCAAAGAAGTGTGCCGGAGCAGGTTCACCATGGTCCCTCACCAATGGGCTGCTAGGTCTTGGAGACGTAGCCCCCGTAGGTCCCTTTCGGCCCTGCTTCTCAGCCGTCGTGGCTGCCGCCAATGGTGGAGAGCGGGACCTCTCCAACTGAGAAACCCTAGCTGTAGGTGGATCTCGTATAGTAAAAATGTCCTCCCATCAGCATCCTTAGCAATGGTATCGCCATCCACCTGCCCTTCATCAATGTTCCCTCCCATATCCACACAGCGTCGCGCCGTTATGCCTCGTGGTGGTGGTGTGGCCGGGCGCCCCCAAGGAGGGCGGATATTGGCCCGTGACGTGCTCTTCAGAATCCCCTTCAAAGAAAGCAATCCAGATCCACGACGCGTGAGTGAGCCTCGTTGACG
>JAPQWV010001463.1:0-87000 GCA_027422505.1 Craterostigma plantagineum | reverse complement strand
CAATGTAATTACTACTGAAAAGAACATTTTTTTTAATCAGACCAATACCAACCTGGATATAGTAATTTGTTCCACCAACAATTACTGGCAATCGGTTGCGAGACCATATCTCATTGATAATCTGAGAGATAATCAGATCGCAGACAATTAGATAATATATATATATATATACATACGACTATACGTCACAAATGCCACTCTATCAGTTTAATAAAATAATGTTGGCATTCAAAAGAAAAAGAATTTTGAGAAGACACACGCGACAAAATATATTTTCCGAAATAAGTTCACATTCTTATTTAAGAGTTTACATATTCACTTACAGGTGAAAAATAAAAATCAGCAAAAAATTCAGGATATACATAATTTGATTTACCAATGTGCTACTAGCAGAACGACCTATATCGAAAATCTTAGGAACATTTTGCTTTGCTTAAAACTAATACTGTACTTGCAATATTAAGTGTATCACACCTCACTTACGTTAATATTTTGATTTGACATTTACAAGGATTTAGCTTATAGTACTCAAATGGAGAACACTTCATTATTTGAACTTCCATGAAGGAACACAGAGAAAAATAAGAATCAAGAGATTAATAGGAGGTAGCAAGGAAACTATCTCACATAAGTAGCAGTATCACGAAATGTTTTAGCAGTGAATTCAACATCTGGGCTAATCGTTCCCAGCAAATGATGTGGTACGCCTGCCAACAAAAAAAGCATCATGACGAAAGTTAAACGCACGTCCATGCTAAACACATGGCTATGTTAAAAAATATCTAGACTTTAAAATACACTAAGCTATACACAATAACAGCAAACATTTATAAAAGAAAAAAGAATTGAGTGAATTCAAAAACCTCTTTGCTCATGAACTGGAACCTTATTCGTAAGAACATCCAGGCCCTGATACACCTAAGATGAACCAAACAAGGAAACAATAAAAACGTATGCATCAATTACATGTAATAAAATTGCATGATACAAATATTATTCGTCGGTGTAGGCCGTACATTTGGAATTTCTCAAACGTAATGCAAAAATAATTTAGGTTGTGAGTTATTCGACATGATTATTAATTAGCTGGACTCAACTCATCACAAAGCGAACTGACCGACCTTGAGAAACATCATCGCAGTCTATAATACAACCAAATCTACCAATTAAGTCTTCTTAGTTACTATATTGGCCAATCATACTAAATGAATTCACCAGCTGTCAGTTCAACTCTACCATCCAATTCCTTACTTTGCTGGTAACTAATTGGAATCAGAGATGCAGCATCGACACTTGAGTACGAAAAGGAAAATCAAGAAGGAGGCCAATCTCTTACCTGCATAGAATCGGCGTTTACGATTTCAACGGGAAAATGAGAAGCGAGGTCTACGGCTAGCTTCGATTTGCCTGCACCAGTGGCACCCATTATCACCACGATCTTGGGCTTCGAATTAGAGTTTTCTTTTGGACTGATATAGGCAGTAGCGTTGGGGCTTGGGATTCGTCGATCGCCAAACACACCGTTATCTCCTTCCATTGCTGCTGCCTCTCTGCTGCACCGAAAAGCGAGCAAGAGCTACTATATATATTCTCTCTTTATGTACTTTTTGTAGTAGTGGGCCAATAACGGGCCGACAGTCAATGGGCTTCAAATCAGATATAGCCCAAACAAGCAATGACCCAATTAGATTGTCGAAATCACATGATCCTTATTACACATCAACGAATATTTTTTACAAATCACACATCCCTCTTATGTCGTCTAGACTAACAAGTAACAATAACAATATACAAACACATGTGCCTATATAAAAGACATAAAGCCAAAAAATATTGAGTTGAGATATGGATGGAAGAATGGGAACCATCTTATCATCATCTCCTCTGAAAGTTGAGGTACTTTATGCCATAAGCAAAGACGAAGAAGAAGAGAAGAACCCAACCCACGTGTGCAAACACCACGGGGATGAGGAAGTCATGGTCATATCCCAAGTACTCTTTCAAGAATTCGTTCACTCTAATCTTCGCCGTGTTTCCCGTGAGTTCGAGCTCGCCCGTTTGGTCTCCTATTTGGGACGCAAAGATTCCGTAGATCGTCCATGCCACGGGCGAAGCCCAATAGTACCATCTCCACCATATCGGAATTAGCTTTTTATTTAACGCCACCCAGAAAAAATTAACAAAATGTTAGTTGAAGTACATGCATTCCAAAACTATGAGAAATTAGGGATGACAATCAGACCCATGAAAGACTCATTGGATCTTCAAATGGGTACCGGTCCATACTCAGTTAGACCACCCATGCATATTGCTGGACGCGTCATCGACCCATACTATTTATAAGTGGGTCTAGACTCGGATCCATTTGAAGATCGAATGGGTCTGTTTGCCTTTACTATATCATGAGTAGAGAAGTATATACTTACGGGTCGAGGGATGAGGAAGCCAGAGAACAAGTTCCAGAAGCTGAGGAAGAACGACATGACGATGGCGGCTATTTGGTAGCCCGGCGTGAGGGCGACGACCATCATGCCGTACATGGAGAAGTAAGTGAAGCACATGAATATGAAGTAGTAGAAGTAGAAGAACTTTTCGCCCGTCCAGTGGTATCCGATCATAGAGTAGAGAAGCACGGAGTAGATGAAGGTTTGGATCGCCACGTAGATCGTCTCTATTGCCACCTATATCGTATAAAATGTGCATCAATATCTTCCTAAAACATGAAAATTTTCTTTTTTTTTTTTGTTATTATTAAACGCTGCGGTTTGTACTTGAGCAAATGCATAGGGCAACTCCGAATACATTCCGGCGGCTCTTTCGCGGTAGAATACGGTTCGTTCGATCGCCACTACGGATTGGACGGCTGAGGCATTGGTTGCTCCGAGAAACAAAACAGCTGCGTACGTCGCTCCGAGCAGATTAAGCAAGTCTTGCTGCCTATGTCTGATTGAGACAAGGAAATAATTAAGGTTTTATGTATTTGTTATCATCTTTTTAGTCATTGGAAGTAATAAATTATGTTCTTCTTTTTATCTTACATTTGATCTCCTTTTTGCCAAAAGATTACGCCGAACAAGACTCCGATGACGATGGTCGTGAAGAAGCGTATAGCGTTGTACTGAGAGTTCCTCCAGTACGACCTGTGTTGCTTCCAGAAACAAGCCTTACACTGGGTTAAGAACGATTGAGAGTACTGCGTCGGGAAGTAAAGGTCCTGAGATCCCGGTGTCGGAGTGCTCAGTTGATTCACCAACTCTTGATTCCTCCTGAATGTTATGCATATATGAAGATGAGTAAGATAAAATAGTTGTGAGCTGATTATAAGCTTTTTCCCCTATTGTCAATTGGTTTTAGAGTAGAACCTCACATGAGCTTATACAATGGGCATTATGGAATTCATCAGATCCTTAACGACTAACTAATGAAAGGTAACTTCAATCTAGAAGATATTCAAGTCGTTCGACTGACCTATATAGGGTAGAGTTGGCGTAAATGTCCGCAAAGTCCACGTCGAGTTGGGCTTCGACGGCCGATGAGGTCACCTCGAGCATCCACGTAGCTGGATTGTAGCCTTCTTTGATCTTCGGAACACCTCGAACCTCCTGAATACATTTTATTTAATCTTTGTTATAAAAAACAGAAAGAGAGAATCGCTTGCGCGCAATTAAAATAGAGACTATTACCTCGAAGTAGTCAATGAGATTCCGAGAGTGGCGACCGAGCGGTCCGGCGTAGATTACCTGTCCTCCCCTCTTCATCAACAGCAGCTGCGAAAAAAAATATGAATAAAGTTAAAAAATTGTAGACAAATAAAGCGCTCGGATCTTGTATTTATTTATTACCTCGTCGAAGGCCTCAAAAATGTCGAAACTAGGTTGGTGGATGGTGCAAACGACGGTCCGACCTGTGTCCACCGTGTTCCTCACGGTTCGCATGACGATCGCAGCGGCTCGAGCGTCGAGCCCCGACGTCGGCTCGTCCATGAATATGATCGATGGGTTCGCAACTAACTCAACCGCGATGGTTAGCCTCTTTCTCTGCTCGGTCGACAGCCCGTCGATCCCGGGCAACCCCACTAAAGCGTTCCTTAGGGCGTTGAGCTCCACCAAGTCCATGACCTCCTCCACGAACATCTAACGGTGAATTCAAATATAAATAAATAAATTATAAGTTTACCTGATCGAGATTATAAATTCTTTTTTCTTTCGATTACGATTTATATATTTACCTTTCTCGTGGCAGAGTTTACGTCGGCGGCGAGACGAAGGCGAGCGGAGTAAAGAAGGGATTCGTAGATTGTGACGTAAGGCGAGTGGATATCGTTCTGTTCGCAATATCCCGAGACTCGGGCGAAGGTTGTCTGGTTCTTGGGGAAACCAGAGATGCTTATGTCTCCTTCTATGTAACCGCCGGTCTTCCTACCGGCCAAGACATCCATTAAGGTTGTTTTTCCGGCCCCACTCACGCCTACCAACGCCGTAAGAACGCCGGGCTTGAAAGCTCCGCTCACGTCTCTCAGTAGTTGGAGTCTGTCTTCGTTGACACCCTGCGTCTTCATTTCCTGATATAAAAGAAAAGGAAAATAATGAAAATTGGAACGAATTACAGTTTCTCATTTTTAAACTATATGTACTCTTAGATACAGTAGGTGGATAAAAAATGTCAATTTGGTCTTAATATTTATTTGCAATTTTACCCTTAACGGCTTCCTTAATATTTTAATTTGTTACAAGTTTATCCATTAAAACTTTTATTTGTTAAATAACTTATTAGTAATATAAGATGTTCAAAAAATATAAAATAAATTGAGATACTTGCACACACATTCGATGTGCTATACATGCTAGTACGAAGAAAGACGGAGTATTACCGACGGCATGTCGACGTAGTAATTGACGTGGTTGAACGCCAGAGAAAGCGGTTGAAAGGGCAAAACCATCCCTCTTCTCCGTTCGTTATTATTTCTAGCGGTCATTTCAATTCCTGCTGTCGTTTTCGCGAAATAAATAAATATCCGACTTACTATATTCTCAAAAAATATTAATCAGGTATGTCACCTTGAGCTTGAGACGCCCTTCGGGTCCCCTTTTTTCTGCTTTCTTCGGAGTCATCGGCGGCTACGATGGCTTTGTTATCGCCCAGCGCTGAGGAGAGTCGATGATGAGCAAATGCGTGAACGGAATAATAATACTAGTGGTGTTTGTATAGGATACTTACGATTCAGATACGTTAGTGCGAGTATGAAGAGCACGTTGAAAAGAAGGGAGAAGCCGAAGAGGGCGACGATGCATACCCAATACATGGACTCCGTGGTGAACAAACCTCTATCTCTCAGAAGCGTCTTTCCAACCGTTGGCTCTGAGCCGTTAGTCGGCTGAAATAAATGAGACGAAACACGAAAGTATAAATCTCGGGTTGATTTCTATAACAACCTAATAATAACAGAAAATTAACTCTCACCGCGCTCCATCTTTCGGACAGAAACTCGTTTATGGCGATGGCGTTCTGTCCGTACATCATAGGCGAGATGTAGTATCCCCATATCATCCAGCTCTCGATGTTATCTGCGTTTTTTTATATCGTAAAATATTTCAGTTCCGCCAAAAGTTTTTTTTTTTTAAATGAAGAAAAACGACTCACCTTTGGAAACAATGAACCTCCGAGCACGAAAACCATGAGCAGCGTAAAAGTCCCGAGCGTGTTCGCGACGACCTGAGTTCGACCAACCGCCGCTATGAACCGAAACAAAGACAGAGCCATCTGATGCACTCCGATGAACGCCAAGAGCTGCTTAAAGAACCTGAAGAAGGGAAAATAATAATAATGAAAAAAGATAATTATAACATAAGGTCCAATTTGAAATTAGTATTTAGATAAATATTTAGAAAAATATATTTCAGAAGAAGGGTGATTTTTGGGGAATGACCTGGCGGCTGACGGGGCGAACCCGATGGTATAGTACGTAAGAACAATCCACAACCCAGACTCCATGACCGAAATCGGAATCCTAAGGACCCAAATCGGCAACGCAAAGGCCCAGGCGGGATAGAACAAGCTATCCCTCTGCTTGAAAAAACGGGCAACCTAAACACCGTCATGGCGAGCTCTTGCATGCCGTTGAACATCACGTTGATGAGGCTGAAGAACAGCGCCCCCCAAAACTTGGACGCATCCTCGATCCTTCCCGAGCTCATCTCCGTCCTCAAAAAAACGGTCAGCGCGATCGCCGCCATGATCGTTATCTGAGTCGTCTTGAATATGTAAACGAACGAGCTCCTCTTCATTAACAGCCATTCCCGGGAAAAGCACGCTCGGAACAGCTCGTAGTTGGAAATACCGTACTTGTCCCTCACGAGTGCCGCCGGGTGCGCCCTCGACCTGTCGTACGGCGAGCGGAGTTCTTGCATCAAGTTTTGGCCCGTGCGGTAAGAACTAAAAGCTTCCGAGAATTCGGACACCGAGACGTATCTATACGGTTGGCTCGTCCTGTGCCAGTACTGTTGCTGGTCTTTCTTCGACGTGACTTCCTGTAGGAAATCGGCGACGCCTTTTCGCTCGGGGCATCTAAAACCTACGCTCTCGAAGAAGTCGAGGACGTCCTCGCGCGGGCCCTGGTAGACGATTTGGCCGTCGGATAGGAGTATGACGTCGTCGAAGAGGTCGAACGTCTCGGGGGCGGGCTGGAGTAGGGAGATGACCATCGTCACGTCGTTGATGTGGACCATCTGCCTCATGAACTTTACGATTTGGAAAGTCGTCGAGCTGTCGAGCCCGGTCGATATCTCGTCCATGAAGAACGCCTTCGCGGGCCCCACGAGCATCTCGCCCGTCGTGACGCGCTTTTTCTGCCCGCCGGAGATTCCCCGCCTCATGTCGTCTCCCACCATAATGTCCGCGCAAATGTCCAATCCGAGAATCTACACAAACCCCGGAGAAAGAGAAAAAAAATTGCTAAATTGAGGGCTTTTCTGCTCAGTGAGAAATCTCTCTGATTTATGTATTGAGTCGTGCGAAGTTAGTTTTCCTCAGTGTGATACAAATAAACAACAAAACATAGAGGTTTCGAATACGAGAAAAAAAAAAGGAAGAGCAATAATACCTTGAGGACGTAATCGGTGATCAAGCTCGTTTCTTGGCCGACGACGGCGGTCGCTTTCATGAACGCGTCGATCTCGGGGTCGGGCTTGATCCCGGCTTCCTTTTCCCTCCTCGAAAGCTCGGCCAACAAATCGTACCTCGTCCCCACTCCCAAGCACCTTCCCGAGAAATCCAATGTCTCGCGGACGGTCATTTCGCCGTAGTGAAGGTCGTGCTGGCTTATGTACGCTCCCGTCCTCTGCGGTACGAATTCGCGGAACTCGTGCCCACAGTACGTTATTTTTCCGCTCACCTGCGCCATTTATTATCTCGCATAATAAAGCGCGGAACATTCTATTTTAGCAACGAAAAGAAAAGAAAAAAAAGCGCACCCTCATATCATCGTCGGCTTTTCCCGCTAAAGCCTTCAGCAGCGTCGTTTTGCCCGAGCCCGGCGGGCCGAGTAGCAGCGTCATCCTATTAGGCGAACGTATTAAGGATGTAAGAAGAAACGTCGAAAGTTGGGGAGAATTTAGCTCTATCGCACTATTATATCATATATCAACCTCGACGGCCTAACGATTCCACTGACGTTTTGAAGGATCTTTACGACCCTTTTCTTAGACGGAGAGAGTCCCATCGTTCCAAGCGCGGCCTACATATCAAATCGTCAGAGAAAGCGATCGATCGATCAAAAGTGTCGATCTTTCTATTCCGAAACATATGATATATACCTCCAATGTGTTGAGGGTAGAATTAAGAAGCGTAGGCAGCGCTCTCGTCCCAACATAAGCATCTCCCTCGACGGACAAACCCTCGAACCTAACTTCGATCTTCGGTATCTCAATTCCAACCCTGTCAGTTCTGTTCCTCAATCTTTGCAAGAACTTCTCGTTATCTTCTTCGACGACCTTGAGAATACTCTCCATTAGATGCCGTTTGTCTTGAACTCCTAGGCTCGTTACGTCGGCTTGGTAATGAACTATCTTACCGTTGCTCATAACTTGTCTGAGCATACCGTTCCTTAGGCGATCGTAAGTGGGAAGCCTCTCTATTGCAGCCCATTTTAGGTCTTCCTCATCGTCGTCCAAAGCTTGTCTCCTCGTACTGCTTCTCATGAAAACGTCGGGCGGGCCATGAAAGACGTCCCTTATGCTCTGCGATCGCCAGCTGCTTCTTTTGCTGCTCATGCTTCGGCCAAGATCGTCGGAGACTAACGAGGTAGCCATTCTATCGATCCCTTTTTTTTCCCTTTTTATACCCTGATCTTTCTTTTTCTATTATTACAGCCCTTCTTTTGTTGTGATTGAGTTATGAGATCATAGAACTTGTACCACCATAGATGAGAGAAAGGAAAACTAAAGGGGTGTGGTTTATGTGGATGAAAGAACTAGCATTGTATGTAGCTTTTTTTTTTCGTCGTGTGAGTCCGAGGAACTATAAATGCGTGAATATGAATTTTCTTGGGATTATATGAACTAAATTCTATAACGAAATGGAATATTATTGGTAGGTGATTTGTTTTCTTGTCTTTGTATACGAGGTGGGTTTTGACCTCCGACGCGTGACAAGGTCAGTCACATAGGCATATATTATGTAATGTAAGTATCTTCATCGCATGAGTTTTGTGGGAATTATATATTATGTATATAATATATTTAATAGTGGGATTTACATGGAATATTGAGATGTATCGGTTGTGGTCAAGTCAAAATTAGGCGATAAAGGTCAGTTTGTGGGGGTCACATTGTGCTTTATATGGGTAATTACACACCTTGAGATATTTACATCTTTGATTGTTTGGGTGGATTGGAAGTTTGCTTTTACTTTACACGATTGAATATAATATTAAATTGTAAAAATCTTACCAATATGTACGAGAGATGAGAACAATCATCAGCTACTCTGATAATATATATTAAAAGGGGTGGGACCTTGATGATTTCGTCTATTAAAATGTGATGTGTTCGTATTGAGAAGAAAAGGAGTGGCACTAAGAGTTTGACTACTGTGTCCTGGTGTTGTTGTCTTTTGTTGACTTTGTTAATGGAAACGTTCTTATATCAATATGTTAGTTCGTTCTCTTTTATTTTGTACTGCTGCCAACTTCGCCTCACACGTAATAAACACACATGCGTGTGAGTGCATGTTTTATACCTTCATAAATAAACCTATATATGTGGAGAGACAATAATTGAAAAAGGGCTTATATACAATATATAAAAAATTAAATAGAACGCGTGTTTAAGCTATAGTTAAAAAAAAAAAAGGCAACCAACTAAAATGGTATCCTAATAGATATTAATGCAGTTGACAAACTGAGATTGAAAGTCGCTAAATTGAGATATTTTCAACTATTATGAATTTCTTGATTTCAAAGAGTTGGACTTTAAAAGCCTTTGGACAAAGGAGGTTCGAGGATTATAATGGGAACACTCTCCTTAAATATTCTTTTCTTCAAAGTCGTCTCGCGATGAAATATTTGATTCTTATGAATCTTACGATGCGGTGGATATTAATAATTCATTTTTTTTTTATAGAAATTATAATTTAAATTTAATATTTTTTATTAAATTCATTTTATATATTTTTTTAATTAAATTCATTTTAGTGTGAAATATTTCATGGAAATTATACATTTAATTTGTATGTTACAAATATGTAAAAAGGAAAAAAAATGATTTTATAAATTTAAAGTAGGGTATAACTAAAAATAGTGTAAATATAATAATCAAAGGTACTTAGTGAATTTTTTTATTTTATTAATTAATTTTCTCACTCTCAATTGACGGACTATTTGACGGTTTATTCTAGACCTTCACCCCTAATATATATATATATAAAAGATAGATGATAGATAAATATAAGAATAGATGGGTAATTGGACAGCTTCAGCCTTCAGTTACATTTTTTTAAAGTAGGTCATAAACTAAATGATGCTATGTGAAACATAAAGAGGGATAATATTAGAACGGTCCCTAAAATACTGCTTTATATTTGTATAAGCTCAACTTATGCACAACATGAACAAAAATGAACATATATGTAGTCCCTAATTAATTCAATACCATACAAAGATTATATGAAACGATAACTAAGGAGATGGACTGGATGACCTAAAAAAAATCATGACTAGGTAAAAGTTGAACAATGCATCATGTCAATTTTGGTTGAGGCTGCTTCGCTTAGACTTTTGAAACAAGCTTCACTCAATTCTTACCTATATATGTAATAGTTTGTCTTACAGAGAACGAGTCTTTTGAACGCACATGCAATTTTTTCTTCATTACATTACATCCCTCCAATTATTTATTTGAACGTTAGGTATTTTATGATTCAAATAGAATAGGCATATAATCACAGTCAAATATATGATTTAAAATTGGAGAAGGTGATAATAACTACCCGTAGTGTACTCTTTCCACGCTCAAAACGTTTCGGATTGTCTGTGCCACATCGGTGTTCCACCTCTGTGTTCCACCAGTCATTTCCCGACAAGTGTTAAACTCAGTTGACCAACTGTATACTTGTCGTAATTCGGTTGGTGGAACACCAGATTTGAACACCAAAATGGAACAGAGGATCCAATCTACGCTCAAAAGCGTGTGCTTTAATTAAGTATTCAATATTAAATTTATTTTAATTTAAAATAGTTACTGAAGTTATTTTAATTATGTAGTTTAAAAATTAAAGCTATAACTAAGTTTAGTAATTGACTAAGATTAGTAATTAAAAGATAGTAACTGTTTTTTTAAATTTTATTATTAATATTTTTGTATAGCCACCCCTCAAGCTTAATAAAATCTATACTCTTATATAAAGAGTCTATGTTGGATAAAAATTGTCAATTTGATCTTTCATAGTTATTTACAATTTTTAGCCTTAATTGATTGATTATAATTTACCCTTAATATTTTAACTTGTTACAAGTTTATCTTTATATTAAAATTTTGTTTGTTAAATAACCTATTAAAAATAGAAAATGTTCAAACATTATAAAATACATTGATATATTTGCACACACTACATAGTAGAATAACATAGCTATAATTCTACGAAAGAGTTTTGCCAAAAAAAAAATGCTTTTTCAAGTCTAATTGTTATACAAGCGTTGAAGATCACGTATCTTGTTTTCTGTCGGTTTTTCTTTTTGTTGGTTATTTCGTGCTCAGTGTGAGCCGTCGTTTCTCTTCCTGGTCGATGTTACCGGAGAGACATCTTGGAGGAGATTTAGTCCGTGTACCTTTTTGTTAATGAAATTTTAGCTATCGTTTCAGAAACGTATAATTGTTAATATATGAATCCATTATTGAAGTTCACTTGAGGCGCTCATGGGCCAAAATATTTGGGCTTAAACTAAGATTGGGCTTTGCTTATCAAATATTTGAGCTTATCATATGCGCTTTTATAGTCTATTGAGAAGCTCTGTTATTGATTAAACCCACGTAGTAGTCGTCTTAATTTTCCTCGCAATTTGCAAGAAACGCCAGGTAATTTGTTTTGAATCATGTTACCACTACTATTCGTGCTTGTTTCATGAGCTTTACCCTCTGCTGTTACCGCTTGATTTTGATGATTCTGTCTACTACATGCGACCTAGTTCAGTGGTGAATTGTGCCCAGGAACGCCTTGTACATGCTCGACAATATGACTCGCAGATAAAATATGTTGCTGGATTTTTTTTACCTTCGTTTCTCAGCGCTTCGGTTAATGGTGCTAGTTTTGTCCCAAAGATTTTGCCTTTTGCACCTGAACTGAAAGAATGCAAATAGGGTACATAAGCGAGTAATTAATTTACATCTCACAACAGATACGCTTCAGCGAAGTTTTGAGCTGCAAAGTAAAGTAAACATTTCTTCATCCAAAGGATCACTTCAGGAACTTGACGTCGGTGATTGGTCGACAGAACATGTGTGTACTTTAGTTGTTTGCATGTTCTCTACTACACTGACCTCCATTTTTTATCTTTAGGATTGTATTTATTATTGCAGCGATTGCTTCCTTCTCATTGACGCTTGGTTAACGGATCGAAGCCATGGATGGTCGGTGATTTAAGTTCAATTCGTTTCGTCTTATCAGACGTCGATTAGTTTCCCCCCGTTTATATACCTTCTTTCTCCTTTTTGTCGTTTGTGCTTTGTGCAGTTGATTCAAAGGCTACAATGGAGGAAACCATCTTGGTGGGCGATGATCTCATGATGGGCCCACCCTCACCCATCATTCCACCCGAAATAGCCTCTCACGTTCTTGAAGGCGTTGATCTGTGCGAAGGGATTTTGCGAAATATGTTCCTATGTAAAGCAAAGCAGCAACCCTCTTTACGTCGTTATACATATATACAATAAAGATTAAGCGTATCATGGGTATTATTGCTTTTGTTGTACCATAGGTCTTCAAATTAACGATATTGAGCCCTTCTGCCAAGACGAGATTGCATTATATAAACAATGTGCGGAGAGGAGGGTGAGAATGCGTTAAATTTATGTCTATTTGCTTGTTTTTGGTATACGTAGATTATTTTGACTTATGTAGGATAAGGAACTAAGACGACGGCTTCAAGATAGTGAGAAGAAATTAGGGATATCAATGCCTATAGATTTGGCTAAGGAAAGGCTCAGTCAGTTGGAATCAGAAGCTACTTCATTGGAGAGGTACTTTTTTGGCTGCAATATCTATTCTTAAGTTGTTTTGTAAATATAAGTTGTATATATCATGTTAAATAGACGGTTGATATTGGCGAGTGGCGTTGAAGGCATGGACGGGTTTCGACAAAGATGGAGTTTTCATGGTCGACTCACCGATACAAAGTAATGAATGCCTGAATTTAGTAACTATTTTACTTGTCAAAACCTTCAAATCTTCGTCATATATTGTCTTTGATTTTCTGAAGGAGGAGGCTTGAAGCCCTTAATCAAGGACTGGAAAAGAGGAACAAAGATGAACCAAGTAAGAAGGATGAGCCAAAAGACACCAAAAAGAGATGGTTCTTCTGGTGATTGTGAATAATTAATATCATCATTATTATATCGCTAGTATGAATTATTATTAGTTATTCTAGTCCCAAATTGATTCATATTTTAAGGCTTGTCTTTGCCAACGTTGTAGTACTAAGAAATTGACTTATCTGCAAAGAAAGAAATCCATCTACGCTTTCTTACAGAATGGGATGGATACACCTCAGAAGCCTCTTAATCAACATGCACTTGGATTTTCCAATAATATTAATCACAAAGAAACGATTTATAAATGGAAAAACTGGCCAAGATAAGATATTTTCTTTACAGCCCCAACCCCTCGTCTATAACATGAGCAAATCAAAAGCAGATTACTTTACATTTTTCATCTTCTAAGTAACAACACTTGCCACAAATAATCAATCACCCCCCACCTCTATATTGACCGACTAATCTACAAAGGACAACTAACTGCAAATGTCTGGTAAAAGAAGGAGCTTTCTAAATCTGCAAAAACCAGCAAAAAAATTTGATCAGTGCAGGACAACGACGTATGAATAGATCATATGATACAAGATACAGATAGATGGATATACCTTTGGCAATTATTAGATTATGTTAATTTCTCTTTTCCCCGTCTCTACCGTTGAGATCCAAGACCATTTTCTCACAAGTCTTTGCCTTCTTGGCTCTATCCTCATCTTCTCTATCAGTTAGGTCAGTATCAGACTTCTGAGTTTGCTGCAATCTACGGTCAGAGGAAATAGCATCTGCCCGATTTATTACAGGGGCGTCAGTGTCCATTGCATCTGTGGCGGGATTATCGTTTTGTGTAATGATAGCTTCGTATTCGGAGATTAGGTCAACAAATTCGTTGAGCAAACGCTGGATTTTTCTGTTAGATGCCATGGCTGGAAGAATATCTTCACGGAGGAGCTTGTGCTTGCTCATTCCCTGCCATGGCAAAAGAATTAACTTCCCAGAAAAAAAAAAGGAAAATCACCAAAAAAAACAAAGACAACGAGTAAAGAGCCTTACGAGGACAAATGGGTCCCATGATTGAGTTATTGGATCTGGTCCATGTTCGACCATTCCGCTCGGTGGTCCAAGGAAGCTCTCACAAACCTCTCGTAAACGAGTTTCATCTTCTTCCCTAGACATTCAAAGATGTGAAGGAGTCAGAATAATAATGTGATATGATAGTCATCACTCGATAAGCCAAATAAACAATGTTTATTAAACAGTATATAATATTTAGGACAGATCTGTAGCAATAATGGAGAATCACAGTTTAAACTAGGAAGTCACAGACCTTGTTAGAAAGCGTATGTAAGAAAGTAGGCACCGCCGATATTCTTTTGGAGATTTCATCGCCAATGCAGATGCCATCTGAGATTCCAAGTGGGCCCGAGTCTGCATACCATCATCAGTTGACCTGCACGAGTAATGTAAACAAATATATGAGTTTTTATCTAAGACCTTCAAACAGACAAAGTTTTACCATGCAATAGAAAGGACCAGTGTTTGCAATGTGATAACAATGGGCTAAATAAAACCACAAGAATTTTACAGCGGAAATTGTAGAAAATGATAAATAAGCAGAAACTCTCTTTACATAGAGATGTAAAGAAAAGAAGTACAAGGAAAATAATCTCAGTATTAAGAATAGATCTCTGATCATAAAAAATGTTGGCTCCAACTAAACGATAACATGAGTTTGACTGACAAGAAACTCAAAGCATATTATTACTTCAGTGAGAAAATTGAGCATCCGAAACACCCAAGAAATATTTATTTTCCATACCTGCTCCATCCTGGCTTTCTAGCAAGATATTTCCTTAGATCAATTTGCAACGCAGCGAGCTCACCAGCGAAATTTGATGCGGGAAAACAATCATCAGCCGCCCTCAGCCAAAGAGAAACGCATGCCGCGTAGCCAAAACAACAAGGGGAATGCCAGACTTTGATAGTTTTGCAGATATAACTTTTATTGTACCTAGCAATAATATATGACGAAGAAAAGAATACGATTCAAATCATGGGGACATTGATTTTAATTAGATATGAAAGAACCATTGCCATGACGTATAATCATCAGAACTTACCACTTTCTTTACCATCGGACTTCAGGTCGGTAGTTATCAGTGAAGCCAATGAATCTTGAAGCAGACATTTCCTGTTGAAAAGATCCCATAAGTACATGGATCCTTTCCTAGTGACAAGCAATAGCTTCCAAGATTCATCGCAATCAACAAATGCAGCAGCAGATCCCATCATCATAGTTGGCAAAGCGCGCCTCCCACATTTTGTGTAAACCTTTCATAAGGGTAGATATATGATTCAACAAATGATAATAAAAGCAATAGTTCTGAGGATGAAGGAAATGAAATAACAAGAATCTCTCATAATTGTTTACAATCTGAACGCTGAATATCCCACAGCAAGAACATTGGGTTTAACCACTTTTAGGTATTTTCTGTAACTTGACATATATAACAAAACTGATGCTTGCAAAAGGAAGTTCAATTTAACACTAACCTGTAATGATCCATCTTCACAACCGACCGCCCAGAAGTTCGAATTTCCAGCCAAAACAGTGACCTTACCAGATATCCTTTCAGACCACAGATTCTGAGAATCCTTTGAGCAAAAGAGTTCGGTTTTCT
Source organism: Craterostigma plantagineum (assembly GCA_027422505.1). Classification (NCBI taxonomy): domain Eukaryota; kingdom Viridiplantae; phylum Streptophyta; class Magnoliopsida; order Lamiales; family Linderniaceae; genus Craterostigma; species Craterostigma plantagineum. The sequence goes on along the minus strand of JAPQWV010001463.1, from coordinate 71,303 downwards.
TTAACCAAAACAGTGCTTCCGATGTCAGTAACTGCACGCTCTTTAGGTGGAGCTTCCAAGGAAAGAGGTACCGCATCTTCCCCTAACTTATCAAACACTCCTATCGAAAGAACGCTCCCAGAACCTAGGTAAGAAATCTGTTCAACATTTCCTTCTCTACTCGTAGCAGACGCTGGAACCTTCTCAATAACCAAGCTCTCACTAATAGTTGCACGAGCTGTAACACCTGATCGTTCCTTCAAATCAGCGTTCCCACTTATTACCTTCCGAGCAGCACTAGGATCAACAAGTGTGGTCATTTCATTGCCACCTTTGTTGCTCCCATCTAAGGCTTTTGCAGGGAATTCTAAAGGTGAGTTAGAAATAATGGGGGATATTATTTCCTGCTGGGCAGTTGCACCAACTGCTTCAGGTATTATCCTCTTACATCCATCGGGTCGTCTGTATTCTTTCTGCTTTACGGGACTAGGAATTCGAGCAGGCACCACTTTGTTTGAAGTGTCGCTTATTGCAACCTCAGCTTTCTTACCATCGTTATTAGAACTAACATTCTTCGTCCTTGAGGTATCTAATGCATTTGTTTGGGGTTTCGGATGCCCATCGCTTGATGGGGTGGCTACTTTCAATTTCTTGCTCGATGTTTGCTTGGCAGCTGCAGCTTCAGCTTCGAAGACCAATTGGGCAGGAGTTTCAGCTAAGTTTCCTTGCCGGCTTCTTACATAACCATATCGACTTCTTTTCAAGTCATCAAACTCTTCATCAGTTAACTTATGTCCGATTTCATTTGCATCAAAATGGAACGTTGCTATAGTCCCATCCAAAGAACAAGCAAACAGTGAATACCCATCGGGGCTCCTGCAATCACAAACAAAATATATTTGCGGTCAGATTTCACAAGATGTGTGTTACATATTTAATGAGATTTATTTATACCTATTGAACAGAACATACCCTTTTATGCTATTCGTTTAATCCTCAGATACTAATCGAGAACGTATAAACAAGAATTTCACAGCATGTATATCAAATGATGCCAGAATAAGAAACACGCTGAAGGGAAATAGGTCCAGAGAAGAAATGCTTCGCCACATACACAGGACAGTGGTCCACACAGTTATCGTACGGTCCTGACTTCGCATTGCAATAACATTATAAGGTTGTTGATCTTTTCCTTCGCTCTGCTTCAAAGAACCATTCGCCCAACCAACTGCCGCAGCTTTAACGCCCTTAGACTTGGATCTAAACATCGAATGATTGAACTTAGCGACAATAATCGGTGCATTATGCCCTAAAAAGTCAAAGGTCGCTGACCATTCCCCTCTCTCGCAGAGTGCCTGGGTTTCTGAAACTATGTTGTCTAGAACGGGCAATTGGATATTGGGCAGTGGTAAATGATAGACAGTCATTCTACCAAAAAAGAAAAAAAGATATGCTGATTAGAGTTATTTACTTAAAGTAGGCACTTCCCCAATCTTGAATTACAAAAATATGTACTATGTGTATTATATTAAAAATAGGCATCTTTTCTTTTCTTTTTTGTGAATTGTGCACAAGTTTGTAACGTAAATAGACATCCTTGTAATTTATTTTTGTATTAATTAATATCTTATTGATGAAAATTAAAGACAAAATGTACAATAGAAATTAGATATATGATCCCAAAAGTTGACGGAAATTAACAATATTGCCTTTTCTATATACTAGTACTCTTTGCACACCCCAACGTTTGTACTATAAAATATAAATATATAATATTAAATTTATTTAAATTTAATATATTAAACTGGTAATTATAATTTAAATTTAATATATTAAATTGGTAAATATAATGTAAATATATGAGATTAGAGACATAAATTTAAATTTAGTGGTTAATTTTTTGTTATTTTTTTATGCTTTATTTAATTTTTTTTAAATTTACAGGCTAAAATGGCAATTTATATACACCGCTTAATAGATAGATAAATATATACTCAGCTACTACACACTACCTGCCGAATTATGAGCTTTGGCCCAACAAGCTTTGAGATTTTGTTCAAATCATTGGCTATGGAATAATGAACGACATCGATATTGAGTTAAGATACTAATAAATATCCTTCCTTATCCATCATCATATCTTCCTCATCAAGCATAGCTAAATATGGTCGAAACGGAATGGGTCATACATACATAGTTCATAATGGAGGGAAGAAGAATCGTATAGATAGATGATGTGACTATTATTAGTACATCTCATATACACCTTACCTCAATTAGCTGCTGTCGAAAAAAATAATAATAATAATAATTGAGAGTTGTATGTCATTCATTCAGATCAGTAGTCTTTTCCTTCTCAATCAACATGGCAGCCTGGTTTACGCGAAGGACTTGGTCGTCATTCTTCATAAAAGTGGGCCGTATTTACGACAGAAGAAAGTGGTTATTAGACGACGAGTTTCTTTGCACGGCGTACAACAATCGTTTCTCCTCAACAACAGTGATGAGAGAATCCAATAGTTGTTCATCAGTAGGCCGGGGTGTTGAGCTGTTCTCTGCTGTTGCTAGGGTTGTTAAATCGTTGAATTGGAGGAGGAAACTTTTCTTTGGGAAAGCCGTGGAAAGGTACGATTTTGACAGGTCTTTCGCCGCATATAGGATGCTTGTGGGCGTGTTCGCCGCTGCCCAGTTGGAAGAGGAAGTCTTTGCTTTGATTGCAGAAATTGTTTCTTATTACCAAAAAAATGCTGGTCTCGATTCGTTCGACATCACGTCCCAGCTGCTGCTGCCTCCTAAAGGGGGGGATGACGCGACAAAAATTGCGGTCGCCGACGCGCTCGTGAAAGCATTTGCTGCTGCGTCTCTGGACGATAACGCTGTTGACGTTTTCCGCAAGTCCAAGAAACTTGGGATTGATTTGGATATAGGGTGCTGTAATTTCCTGCTCGAGTGCTTGGCAGGAAACAACAAACGAGAGGCCCTTTTGGCTGCTGTGTTCGAAGAAATGAACAGCAGGTCCCGCCTTTGTGACGGGTACACCTACGCGATTCTCATCAAATTTTACTGCAGAGAGGGTCGGTCCGAAGAAGCACTGCGACTGCTGCTACATACGACGACATCTCCTCCACCAAACGTGGCTACTTTTGGCTTAGTAATCAGCGGTCTGTGTAAAGAACGTAGGAGCGAAAGGGCGCTGGAGGTCATCCCTTGGATGATGAAGCGCGCCGGCATTTACCCAGACGTTGTCATGTACACCTGCCTCGTCGACGGTTTTTCCAAGCAGGGCGATCTGAGGAAATCCCTCCAACTGTTCAAAAAGATGATGGAGTCGGGAGTTGGTCCCGACGCAGTTGCTCTCGGGACTCTCATCGACGTCCTCTGCAGAGGAGGAATGGTGGAAGTGGCAGGTCGCGTGTTCCAATCGATGCCTCCACTCTTCAAGGACGAACACGCTTACAATTCGATCATCAGAGGTTCTTTCGAGGTTGGTCGACTGGACATCATCTTGGACTTGCTCAAAGACGTGCCCTTCCCAATCGATACCGATTCCTCCACCTACCGTATTTTGATTCGCGGATTTCAAACCCTTGGATATCGTGATGTTTCGCAAACATTACAAGAACTAGTAGAAAAAAAAAAAAAGCTAGTTGCTTGTTGTTAGTTTCCAATCTTTTCTAATTCTAGCTGAATAACGCAGTGTTATTTCGCCATACTAAATGGCTGTGATGATACGCTCCTCTTTCTCCGCCTCAAAATGAGATTCCGTAGCGCCGCCTAACGAGGTGGGGGAATAGTCTCTTCTTCTACTGCACAGCCAAAGGGAGAAGAACTATTGCAGCAGCATGCATTCTACTAATACATTAATCGGTGAAACAAAGCATAAAGTTACGACTGACCTTTGTAGAGCCTCTGTAGCCCTAGAAACTGCCGAGAGTGCAAGTTGGTTTATGCTGTCAAAATTCTGATCGGCCATTGCTTGCTTGTCGAATATGGCATCTGAGAGAACAACTCCTGAGGCTGATACTCCTTGAGAAAGGTACTGACCTACTGAGTCTGAACAGAGAAAGGTACTCCTTGAGCCAACAATCCTTTAGCCTTTCATAGTTGACCTATTGTCAATTTGATCTTTCATACTTATTTACAATTTTTAGCCTTAATTGATTAATTACAATTTACCATTAATATTTTAACTTATTACAAGTTTATCTTTAAATTAAAATTTTGTTTGTTAAATAACCTATTAATAATATAAAATGTTCAAACATTATAAAATACATTGACATATTTGCACACATATCGGGTATGCTATACATACATAGTAGAATAAAATAGCTATATGAGTTTTTCTACAAAAGAGTTGTACCAAAAAAAAAAGTTTTTCAAGTATAATTGTTATACGGGTGTTGAAGACCGTGTATCTTGTTTTCTGTCGGTTTTTCTTTTTGTTTTGTTGTTTCGTGCTCAGTGCGAGCCTTCGTTTCTTTCTGATCGATATACCCGGAGAGACCTCTTAAACTATTTAGTCCGTGTACCTTTGTTAATGAAATTTTAGCTATCGTTTCGGAAAAAAGAAAAACTATAATTGTTAATATGTGATGAATCCATCATTGAAGTTCACTTATGGCGCTCATGGGCCAAAACATTTGGGCTTAAACTACGATTGGGCTTTGCTTAATCAAATAATTGAGCTTATCATATGCGCTTTTATAGTCTATTGAAAAACTCTGTTATTGATTACACACTAGTCGTTGTCTTCATTTTCCTCGCACAATCTGCCAGAAACGCCTGGTAATTTGTTTTGAATCATGTTACCACTACTATTCGTGCTTGTTTTCATGAGCTTTTTTCTGCTGTTACTGCTTGATTTTGATGATTCTGTCTACTACATGCGACCTAGTTCAGTGGTGAATTTTGTGCCCAGGAACGCCTTGTACCTGCTCGACAATATGACTCGCAGATAAAATATGTTGCTGGACTCTTTTACCTTCGTTTTCAGCGCTTCGATAAAGTTTCATTGGATTTCTGTCACTCACGCTATGTCTTGTTCGGTTAATGGTGCTAGTTTTGTGCCAAAGATTTTGCCTTTTGCACCTGAACTGAAAGAATGCAAATAGGGTACATAAGCGAGTAATTAATTTATGTTTCAAAACCGATACGCTTCAGTAAAGTTTTGAGCTGCAGAGTAAACATTTCTTCATCCAAAGGATCACTTCAGGAACTTGACGATGGCGATTGGTCGACAGACCATGTGTGTACTTTAGTTGTTTGCATGTTCTCTACTACACTGACCTCCATTTTTTATCTTTAGGATTGTATTTATTATTGCAGCGATTGCTTCCTTCTCATTGACGCTTGGTTAACGGATCGAAGCCATGGATGGTCGGTGATTTAAGTTCAATTCGTTTCGTCTTATCAGACGTCGATTAGTTTCCCCCGTTTATATACCTTCTTTCTCCTTTTTGTCGTTTGTGCTTTGTGCAGTTGATTCAAAGGCTACAATGGAGGAAACCATCTTGGTGGGCGATGATCTCATGATGGGCCCACCCTCACCCATCATTCCACCCGAAATAGCTTCTCACGTTCTTGAAGGCGTTGATCTGTGCGAAGGGATTTTGCGAAATATGTTCCTATGTAAAGCAAAGCAGCAACCCTCTTTACCTCGTTATACATATATACAATAAAGATTAAGCCTATCATGGGTATTATTGCTTTTGTTGTACCATAGGTCTTCAAATTAACGATATTGAGCCCTTCTGCCAAGACGAGATTGCACTATATAAACAATGTGCGGAGAGGAGGGTGAGAATGCGTTAAATTTATGTCTATCTTGCTTTTTTTTGGTATACTTAAATTTGACTTATGTAGGATAAGGAACTAAGACAACGGCTTCAAGATAGTGAGAAGAAATTAGGGATATCAATGCCTATAGATTTGGCTAAGGAAAGGCTCAGTCAGTTGGAATCAGAAGCTACTTCATTGGAGAGGTATTTTTTTGGCTGCAATATATATTCTTAAGCTGATTCCTAAATATAAGTTGTATGTATCTATGTTAAATAGACGGCTGATACTGGCGAGTGGCGTTGAAGGCATGGACGGGTTTCGACAAAGATGGAGTCTTCACGGTCGACTCACCGATACAAAGTAATGAATGCCTGAAATTTAGTAACTATTTACTTGTCAAAACCTTCAAATCCTTCGGTCGTATATTTTGTCTTTGATTTTCTGAAGGAGGAGGCTTGAAGCCCTTAATCAAGGACTGGAAAAGAGGAACAAAGATGAACCAAATAAGAAAGATGAGCCAAAAGACACCAAAAAGAGATGGTTCTTCTGGTGATTGTTAATAATTAATATTATCATTATTATATCACTAGTATGAATTATTATTAGTTGTTATTCTTAGCCCCAAATTGATTGATATTTAAAGGCTTGTCTTTGCCAACGTTGTAGTACTAAGAAATTGACTTGTGTGCAAAGAAATCCATACTACACTGTTACAGAATGGGATGGATACATACGCCTCAGAAACCTCAACATGCACTCGGATCTTGAAATACTCGTAATCATAAAACAAAACGATTTATAAATGGAAAAACTGGCTAAGATAAGATATTTTCTTTACAACCCCAACCCCCCGTCTATAACATGAGCAAATCAAAAGCAGATTACTTTACATTTTTCATCTTCTAAGTAACAACACTTGCCACAAATAATCAATCACCCCCCACCTCTCTATATTGACCGACTAATCTACAGAGGACAACTAACTGCAAATGTCTGGTAAAAGAAGGAGCTCTCTAAATCTGCAAAAACCAGCAAAAAAATTTTGATCAGTGCAGGCCAACAACATATGAATAGATCATATGATAGAAAGATGTAGATAGATGGATATACCTTTGGCAGTTATTAGATTATGTTAATTACTCTTTTCTCCGTCTCTACCATTGAGATCCAAGACCATTTTCTCATAACTCTTTGCCTTCTTGGCTCTATTCTCATTTTCTGTATCAGTTAGGTCAGTATCAGACTTCTGAGTTTGCTGCAATCTACGGTCAGAGGAAATAGCATCTGCCCGATTTATTACAGGGGCGTCAGTGTCCATTGCATCTGTGGCGGGATTATCGTTTTGTGTAATGATAGCTTCGTATTCGGAGATTAGGTCAACAAATTCGTTGAGCAAACGCTGGATTTTTCTGTTAGATGCCATGGCTGGAAGAATATCTTCACGGAGGAGCTTGTGCTTGCTCATTCCCTGCCATGGCAAAAGAATTAACTTCCCAGAAAAAAAAAAAAAAGGAAAAGCACCAAAAAAAACAAAGACAACGAGTAAAGAGCCTTACGAGGACAAATGGGTCCCATGATTGAGTTATTGGATCTGATCCATGTTCGACCATTCCGCTCGGTGGTCCAAGGAAGCTCTCACAAACCTCTCGTAAACGAGTTTCATCTTCTTCCCTAGACATTCAAAGATGTGAAGGAGTCAGAATAATAATGTGATATGATAGTCATCACTCGATAAGCCAAATAAACAATGTTCATTAAACAGTATATAATATTTATGACAGAGCTGTAGCAATAATGGAGAATCACAGTTTAAACTAGAAAGTCACAGACCTTGTTAGAAAGCGTATGTAAGAAAGTAGGCTTTGTCGATATTCTTCTGGAGATTTCATCGCCAATGCAGATGCCATCTGAGATTCCAAGTGGGCCCGAGTCTGCATACCATCATCGGTTGACCTGCACGAGTAATGTAAACAAATAGATGAGTTTATCTAAGACCTTCAAACAGATTAACAAAGTTTTACCATATGGACCTGTGTTTGCAATGTGATAAAGAAAAGATGTAAACACCACAAGATTTTTACAGCAGAAATTGTAGAAAATGATAAATAAGCATAAACTCTCTTTACATAGAGATGTAAAGAAAAGAAGTACAAGGAAAATAATCTCAGTATTAAGAATAGATCTCTGATCATAAAAAATGTTGCCTCCAACTAAACGATAACATGAGTTTTACTGGCAAGAAACTCAAAGTATAGCATATTATTACTTCAGTGAGCATCCGAAACACCCAAGAAATATTTCTTTTCCGTACCTGCTCCATCCTGGCTTTCTAGCAAGATATTTCCTTAGATCAATTTGCAACGCAGCGAGCTCGCCAGCATGAGCAGAACTAGAGGACCATGAGCTAGCGAAATTTGATGCGGGAAAACAATCATCAGCCGCCCTCAGCCAACACTTGAGGTCCATATCAAAGAGAAACGCATGCCGTGTAGCCAAAACAACAAGGGGAATGCCAGACTTTGATAGTTTTGCAGATATAACTTTTATTGTACCTAGAATAGTAGGCGACGAAGAAAAGAATATGATTCAAATCATGAGACATTGATTTTAATTTGATATGAAAGAACCATTGTCATGACGTAGAATCGTCAGAACTTACCAGTTTCTTTACCATTGTCGGTAGTTATCAGTGAAGACAATGAATCTTGAAGCAGACATTTCCTGTTGAAAAGATCCCATAAGTACATGGAGCCTTTCCTAGTGACAAGCAATAGCTTCCAAGATTCATCGCAATCAACAAATGCAGCAGCAGATCCCATCATCACAGTTGGCAAAGCACGCCTCCCACATTTTGTGTAAACCTTTCATAAGGGTAGATATATTGATTCAACAAATGATAAAAAGCAATAGTTCAGAGGATGAAGGAAATGAAATAACAAGAATCTCTCATAATTGTTGCATGTTTATTGTTTACAGTCTGAACGCTGAATATCCCAAAGCAAGAACATTGGGTTTCACCACTGTTAGGTATTTTCTGTAACTTGACAAATATAACAGAACTGATGCTTGCAAAAGGAAGTTCAAGTGTTCAACTTAACGCTAACCTGTAATGATCCATCTTCACAACCAACAGCCCAAAAGTTCGAATTTCCAGCCAAAACAGTGACCTTACCAGATATCCTTTCAGACCACAGATTCTGAGAATCCTTTGAGCAAAAGAGTTCGGTTTCTTTAACCAGAACAGTGCTTCCGATGTCAGTAACTGCACGCTCTTTAGGTCGAGCTTCCAAGGAAAGAGGTATCGCATCTTCCCCTAACTTATCAAACACTCTTATCGAAAGAACGCTCCCAGAACCTAGGTAACAAATCTGTTCAACATTGCCTTCTCTACTCGTAGAAGGCGCTGGAACCTTCTCAATAACCAAGCTCTCACTAATAGTTGCACGAGCTGTAGCACCTGATCGTTCCTTCAAATCAGCATTCCCACTTATTACCTTCCGAGCAGCACAAGGATCAACAAGTGTGGTCATTTCACCACCTTTGTTGCTCCCAACTAAGGTTTTTGCAGGGAATTCTAAAGGTGAGTTAGAAATAATGGGGGATATTATTTCCTGCTGGGCAGTTGCACCAACTGCTTCAGGTATGATCCTCTTACGTCCATCGGGTCGTCTGTATTCTTTCTGCTTTACGGGACTAGGAATTCGAGCAGGCACCACTTTGTTTGAAGTGTCGCTTATTGCAACCTCAGCTTTCTTACCATCGTTATTAGAACTAACATTCTTCGTCCTTGCGGTATCTAATGCATTAATTTGAGGCTTCGGATGCCCATCGCTTGATGGGGTGGCTACTTTCTTCAATTTTTTGCTCGATGTTTGCTTGGCAGCTTCAGCTTCAGCTTCGAAGACCAATTGGGCAGGAGTTTCAGCTAAGTTTCCATGCCGGCTTCTTACATAACCATATCGACTTCTTTTCAAGTCATCAAACTCTTCATCAGTTAACTTATGTCCGATTTCATTTGCATCAAAATGGAACGTTGCGATAGTCCCATCCAAAGAACAAGCAAACAGTGAATACCCATCAGGGCTCCTGCAATCACAAAAAAAATATATTTGCGGTCAGATTTCACAAGATATGTTACCTATTGAACAGAACATACCCTTTTATCCTATTCATTTAATCCATAGATACTAATCGAAGAACGTATAAACAAGAATTTCACAGCATGTATATCAAATGATGCCAGAATAAGAAACATGCTGAAGGGAAATTACCATGATAGGTCCACAACGCTTTGAGAGAAGAAATGCTTCGCCACATACACAGGACGAGGACTCACAGTGGTCCACACAGTTATCGTACGGTCCTGACTTCCCATTGCAATAACATTATAAGGTTGTTGATCTTTTCCTTCGCTCTGCTTCAAAGAACCATTCGCCCAACCAACTGCCGCAGCTTTAACGCCCTTAGACTTGGATCCACTCCTTCTAAACATCGAATGATTGAACTTAGCGACAATAATCGGTGCATTATGCCCTAAAAAGTCAAAGGTGGCTGACCATTCCCCTCTCTCGAGAACCGGGGCAGAGTGCCTGGGTTTCTGAAACCCATGAGTTGTCGTAATAAAATGGCCACAAGGAGACCAATCGAGCCTTCTGAAGAAGGTGGATCCAAGCTGATGCAAGAATTTCAAACGAACAGTTAGCTCAGGGAAGAACACAAAAAGAATATCAAAGAAAACCTATTGTACTCACAGACTTAGCCCAGTGACCATCAGTTCTATGAGCGAGGCTCCAATCAGTCGTATGCCAAATCATCACAGTCTTGTCATCTGATTGGCTCGCCATGAACGAACCAATGGGATCCCAAGCTACACCTTTGACCAAACTGGAATGACCACGGAGGACCGCAACAATTGTACCATTAGTCATATCCCAGACATGAATCGTATTGTCCAGACTACCACTAGCCAATGCCGAGTTATCAGGGGACCAATTAAGATCAACCTACGCCGGGCACAGAAAAGAAAAAACACGGAAGATCAACAAGGATCACATGCAAACTATGCTGTCTAAAACGGGCAAAACAAAGCAAGTGAAATCATTAACATTTGGAAAAAGGATCGTCCGAAATACCACATCAGCTGTATGGCCTCTCAATGTCATAGCAGTCTTCCAATTCTCGATATCTGCCGGCTCGCCACTACCAAACTCGGTGGTCCCCACGCCAGGTTTCCTCTCGTGGACAAGAATGACTTGATCGTCTGAGCCAGATGCAATGTACTGCCCGTGCTTAGACCATCGAACGCAGTTGACAGAGCCGTAATGATCGCGGAGAGTTGCAAGGAGTTTGGATGCTGATACGTCAGCATGTAGTTCGCGTCCAACTACTTTCATGTTCCATATACGAACCTGGGCCCCACACAAAGATATAAACGAATCGATTAATGAATGTGAGAATCAACGGAAAATTTCTAACGTACGTAACGAAACAATGTAAACCATTTTTGGCTTCCAATTATGGCAGCAGCGAAACTGTTAAAACTGCGGCACCAAGTTATTCTTCGCCAACTCGGTGCGGAGCATTTATTACATTTATTGAACAGCAGATATTATGCATGTGATATGAAAATCGACAAGAGCATGAATGAATTCACATTTGTGGTGGCAAGAAGATACAATAAATGCTGAACTCTCATTCTTAGTTTACTCTTTCCCAAATTCTCAAGTTTGTATAGTTCTCGTTAACGGTTAACCTAGAAGTGTTTAAACATATTACATAAGCTAGTTCCTAGTAAAATCCATCCTCATTTGGTTAATATTAGCTCCAGCAAATATTTCAAGATTTATGTAATAGTCTTAGAGCATCAAGCAAAATACATCCAACAAAAGTGTGAAATATATCACCCAATTCAACAACAGAAAAGTTACAACATCATAACACTGAGATGCAGCTAAGGCACTCATGAAGCATTAATCTTCCTGCGATATACTCCATCTAAAAATTCTACCAAACACCAAAATAAATAAAAAAATACATTAAAACAACGAAAAACTTGGATTTGAGCACAATTAAACACAAAAGTGCATACCTTATGATCACCGCCGCCAGTGGCAAATCGAAGCCCGCCAGGCTGAATATCAATTGAGAAAATCTGCGTGCCACCATGCTTAACCCACGCAGGTTTCTCAGTATACATAGTGAGAAACAGTACAGAATTTCCAATTCAAAAAGTACAACTTTGACCTTTATTACGAAATTGAAATCCCCAGACACACCCGAAAATATCTTCAAGCTCGATACTTAAACGCCTCAAACGGGAAAACACAGAAAAAAAAAAGCAAAAATTAAAAAGGACAAGCCAATCCAGAATCGGAGATAGGACACGAGGTTGGGAAATTGGATCTGAGAAAAGGAGGAAGGGTTTAAGAACCGAGAAATCTTCCCATCGGATTAGAACCGAAAAATCGTACGCTGATGAAAACTAAATTTTACACCCAGGAAAAAGTTAAATTTGAAGAAAAGGGGGTAAAAAAGAAAATTTCCCAGGAGCTGCCTGATTAAATAGTAATAATAATAACAATAATAAAAAACCCTAGTGTTGTTGTGACTTATTAAGGGTGGAGTGAGGAGTCTGAAGCTTTTAGGAACAGAGGAAAGTTGTAACTGAAACTGAAGTAAATCAATCGATTTGTTATTTTCTTGGACATTTATCGTAGTAATCCTAATCACAATTCGCCTATTACAATGTTAAATATTGTAAAAAGGGGATATGAATTTCAAATTCTGCAATATTTCCAAAAGGTGTCAAGCAAGGGCGATAACTGAAACAGTCACTTCTAAGGGAAGCAAGTGAAAAAAATGGAATTATGCATGAGAAGCAAAGATGCGAGTCTCCACAAATTGTCATTTACATCAAACTAGATTATTAAATATTTTCCATATATTTCTTAAGAGATCAGAAATTTAAAGAACTTATTAGTTATTTCTCATATATTTTCCATATGTGAAAGGGGAAAGTTCCGGGCGAGGTTTAATCCACATCCCCATCCCTGTCAAGTATCGGTGATGACATTATTCCCATCCCCGTTCCCCCCGCGATCCTTGCCTCACGAGATTTTATCAAAGAACTTTTTATAGTGTATCAATTTTAATTATTATTTATGTAAGTTTTTAATAGTTTTATATTATAAAAATACAAAATTTTAATTATTAAAATATAGAAATCCCATGGGAACCGCGCGAGGAGTTAATCCTCATTTCGCCGATAGGGATAGAAAACAAGGCGATCCCGTAGAGACGGGAATCCCCGCCTCATTGACAATCCTATCACCTCTGTTCATTTATTTAATCGAAGTCCCCCAAAAGCTATTTGAATAAAACTCAAATTTTCAAAACGTAGAATGGGAGAGAGCCAAGCATCTAAGAATATTTGGAAAGTGTCTACTATGCACAAATTCCAAAAGAAAGAGGAGCAAAGTCGATAAAGCAAGCGAAAACCTTTATTTTCGTCGGATATTGTTCTAAGCCAAACGGTTATTGTCTATGAAGTTTGAAGACTACCAAATAGGATTGTCAACGGGGCAGGGCGGGCACGGGGATCTAATCCCCATCCCCGTCCCCGCGAGGCAAAAGGAGACGAAATCATCCCCATCCCCGGCGGGATTCCCGCCCAATCACTATTTAAAAAAATAATTTATATTATCTAAAATATTATTATTTAAACTATATTTAGATAATATATAAATTATTTTAATATTATCAAAAGTATATTTTAATATTATTTATCGATCCTCTCTACGAGGAACGGTCTGTTATAATAATATTAATTGAATATAAAAAATATTATATTGGGGACGGTGCGGGAAACGGGGTGTGGATATCCGCGGGGAAAAATATTCCCCCTTCCGCAGCCCGCGGGGGTAGAATAGTCCGTCCTATTCAGGGTGCTTCCCGCAGGGACGGGGAATCCCCGCCCCGCCCCATTGACAACCCTACTAACAAATTTTTAATTTTTCGAGATGTTATTTTCAATGAAAATGGTGTTCTGAATTGGAAAGATATAACTACAGTAAAACCTCTATAAATTAATAATATCGGAACCATGAATTTTATTAATTTAAAGAGATATTAATATATCAATAACTTAATATTTTATTAATTAAAAGAGAGTCTCATTAAATTCAATAAATTTAGAATGTATCGACGATAAATGAATACAAATATGTTTCAAGTAATTATATTCATGTACTCGAAAACGATTTACAAGTGTGGATTAACGAAAAATATCGTTTGAAAATCAGTCAATGTACAATATCAAATGCTCTTAGGATTCAATGAATATCGTTCAGCCAACTTTCAGAAGGGTGGGGATATTAAGCGACACAGAATGGCGACAACAACCCTTCACAGAACAATTAAAAAAGTTGGATGAAAACCAACATCAGAACATTGACAACAATTAAAAAAGTTGGATGAAAACCAATTAGATTAAAATTTAAGAAAATGTAGTAACAAATAGATTCTTATTTTAGCATTTACCATAATTTATGATTGTAACTTTTATAAATTATTAATTTAGAGTTTTAATGGACCTAATATTTATAAAGGGATTTTCCGAAAATTTATTATATTACTATCTTATCGAATTTGATGATTTGTTACAAATGCCCAAGTCAGGACCGGAAGATTTTATTATTTTAGAGAGTTTATTAATTTATAGAGTATTAATTTATAGAGGTTTTACCGTATAACTAAGGAAGACGTTGCATTGCAATATAAAAATGAAAAGAAAAAAAAAAAAGATGACTACTAAGTCGAGTGCATGCAGGAAAATTCAGACCTTCAAGTGTAGGTCCATGTTCCGTTTCAAGTCCATCAAGCATGAGTTCTCCATGTTCAGTTCCGAGAAAATCCCAAAGCTTTAGCGAGATATATAAAATTCAACTTCTGTATTCTTGAACCATAAAGCGTTGAAGAAGCAAACGACGAAACGGATTGGAGGAAAGCGGTCGAAGAAGAAATCTCCGCGATTCGAAAAAAGTATGACGTGGGAACTCGTTACTAAGGATCCGTTTGACATGCGTAATCAAATGCAGAAAGAAAAGGAAAATACAATGATATGCACCGGATAATTGTACATTATGCCTTGCATGTCGCACTATAATACCCATTTTCTTTTCTTTTCTACATTGAATTCAACATACCATGCATACAGTAAATGAAGACAAACGATGGGTTTTCAAAGTAATGTTAGAATCCGACAACTCAATAAAGAAAAAAAGGCTCTTCTCGTGGCTTAAAGGCTTAAAATCCGACAAAATGCCATCGATTACAGAGGATGTTGGCCGCGTTTGCACGAGTAGATACTATAGGTGCGATAATTGCCATGGCAACCCAAAAGGGATGGAAGCTCACTAGATGTGAAATCGGCATCTAATGGAGAATTGGGGGGAAAAAAAGGTAAATACGTCGAACAACCTCAAAATATGAAATGAATAATTTAGGGCTGCCACGTCATTTTATTTATTAACATGAAGATGGCATTTTGTGTCAAAATAAGTATGATAAAAATATTCTTACGAAGTTCGGCATGCTATATATCAAACCATTATCAACTTCTTCGGTGTGAATGAGAAGTTTGTTGAAGATGATAGAGCTAAAAGTACTGGGGCTACTCTCTTCATATATCTTTTGACAGGAGTGAGATATAAAAAGAAGAGTTAGGTGAGGAAGTTTCTATCTTGTACTCCCAAGTCTCCGACTAATAAACGGAGCTTTAAACCAAAACAACTCTACAGAGTCGCAGCTAAACCGTAATATAAGTTTTACATTATATCATAACTGGCCAGTACAAACACAGTGTCTTTGCAGCTTATATACAACCGTCCATTCCATAGAAACACATCCAAAATCAACACAAAAGATATATAAACTGCAGACACATCCGTTCCAACACAAACCTAATTCTAACTAAAAAGCTTCGTTCTGCTGCCCTACTTTTTACTCCGCTATGTCATAGACAACATCTTTCTCTTCATACTTCACACCAACCAAAAACCTTATACTAACCTGTCAAAACCAGCCGAATAAAGAATCAAATATATCAGATAAAGAACTTGTAACTTTCTTTACAAACTAGCAGATCAATTACTCCACTGTGTTATTACCTGCTTAGGATCGTACACGGCGTACTCATTGTACTCCAGGGGACTATTCTTGTGCTCGGATGGAACTATCTTACCGCAAGGCACCTTAATGTCATCTTTCCATGTAATATGCTCTGATTCGTCCGTCTTCTTACGACCTCTTCCTATCACGCCGAGCTTCTTCTCTTCCATTTTAGTAGAGTCCTCGGGATAATCTGTTACTTCTGTTACGTTTTCGCCCAACGATGCAACTGCTAATACAAGAAAACCCTCTGGCCTATCTATGGCTGTGAAGCCATACCTCGCTGCTTCTGCCGCGGCGTCTGAGCAGACGATCGCTTTCCCAAACTTCAAAACATATGCGTAGGAAGTAAATATTCGTGCAAGGAAAACGCATGTGAAGATGGAATCGATATGCGCTTTTAACGCGTCTGTTCTTACCATGTACCCTGGAGCAGGCAAGAAGCCTACTGCTGGCATGAAACCCTTCTGAAGATGCCTCAGTAAATTCGAACTTCGAGTGCCTATAAGGTCCGCAAAATGCAGTTATTTCAATTGTCGTTAAATTAAGAATTGAGGAGTACTTCCTAAAACCAATAGGTGATAAGAGGTTCCTAAAACCAATAGGTGATAAGAGGAGATAACATATTTGATATACTAGGTGAGAATGAGATTGAGAGCTTTTGATTAATAATGTGGTGCAATATCCACTTTTTTAATAATCTCCACAATATATATTCAGTACTAAAAATTTAAAAAAAAAAAAAAAAACATACCACACCAAAGAAGAAATTTGTTTGGGAGCTTCTTGATCTCATCAAGGGATGGACAGGCACTAACTTCGACGGCAAACACATTCTCGATGCTCACCCCATAACTCTATAAACACACAACAAAAAATATCAGATATAAAGCGTATAAACGTCTTCTGTTAATACGGTTTGTTGAAAACGTGTTTTCGCTTACAATTTCGCCAACTTTGACTGGTTCGTACGTCTTCTCGAGATAGTTCTCGACCATCTTATAGTCGTCGGTGTCTTTCTCCACGGGCGTCATGGAGCAACCTAATTTCTTATAACGATCGAATAAAGGGTCGTTGAGGGTTGATCCCGACATGTCTCCTATGAGGCGCGAAGCTGCGTTTATGTCCCTAATAGTCTCGTATACAGAAGCTACCTGTAATGTAATAGCAAAGGAGAGATGCTTATTATTACATGATTTACCCTTTCTTAATCAGTTGATTACTACATAGTAATGGACTTACATGATCAGCTATGTCGCTATGATCTCTTAGAACATAAGGCCTAGTGGAAGGCAAAAGTGTGAATACTTTCTGGCTAAAATCAGACCACAACGCTTCGCCCTTCATGCCCGTCTCCTTGCTGACGTTGAGCTTGTGAATGAAATCAAGGAGAACGTGTTCACCTGTTTTTTTTTTGTTAGTTGCATTAGAAAATATATCCATGAGCAGAGACTTAGAAAATTAACAATCATAAATATGATCTTACATGTGTTCAAGTGGAAATCAGTGACCATACCCAACGGGATATCGGGAAAATCTAAGCCCATCTCCATCAGAGCATACCTTTGATATACAGCTTGGAATATAAATCGATGAAAATAAGTATATTTTCAGTAAAATCTCAATAATGTACACACCTGTAAATTTCTTGGCTACATAGAACTTTCATGAGATTAGCCACTTTGGGCTCGAGTTTGCTATGCGTCACGGCAATTCCTAGCTGCCTAAGCCCCAAACCGCCGCTTCTAACCTCAACTCCATCGTCCTATGATGTCGACAAATCGAATCATCATAACATAACATTAATAGCATCATTAGAATTTAAGAAATGCGGATAAAGTGATTAGAGCACGAACTATGTCAACGGGGAAAAACTTCAGAGACTTCTTCTGCAGCTTCTTTTCTCTCTCCCACGGCTCGAAATCATTCCCAGTCAAATCTTGAAAATGTTCGGCGAACTCTTTGATGGCGTTTTCGACACTTCCGCACTCGTCCACTCTCTCTTCTGCGCCCCCATCATCGCCGATCCTACCCCTCTTGTAATACATGTACAACTTATCTTCGGGGACGGTAATGAGCTGTATAATGCAGAAGCTGTTCAAAAAAATATTCACTCAATTTGATTTCGATAAAATTACTCGGCATTCACCGAGAAACTAGTTGCAGGAGATATCTTACTCGTTTGCGCCTCGACCACGGTCGCTATTAGCGAAAGCGCAATTATACAGAATCCCGTCCTTCTCGAGTATTTTCCCGCCTTGGTCCTGCAATTTGCTGTCCTTGTGTACTCCCCTTTTGCCATATACCTTAAGCTGATGAGATATTGAACTTAGTAAGAGGAGGGCTACCGTATTCTAACGTTCGATAATCAATAATGAGATTGAAATGGTTTTTCGTACTTCAGATGTAAGAGTTTCGAGGGCTTCCTCGGTCTTGTCGAGATGATACAAAGGGATGCCTTTACCAGCCACCCTAAGATCACTGACAATATCGTAAGCTTCTAATGGTTGTGCCCTTTTTTTCTCGATGCTCTCGTTTAGCCAAGCTTCTCTAACTACGGGGATTCCACGCTCCCTAAATTAGAACAATTTGAAGTCGAAGAAATCATCGTAAATCATAGTAGACGATGCACGTAATGTGTTTTTGTGTGTTAAATTCTTACATGGCTTCGGTTAGCTTAGAAGATCCACCGCCGTCTCTCTCAGCTGGGGAAGTTACAAGACAAGTTGCACCTGCGAAAAAATGAAAATCCTAAGCCATAATTCATGTTCGTCGATCATAAGGTTATTATTGGTTCTAAGAAGATTGAACTTTATCTTCCCAATTACGTCAAATAAACAACAGATCAACCAATCTACGCAAGTGAAGCGACAGAACACCCAGGAAAAAAATATATATGTATATTCGAAGTTCATAGGAATATACCAATTACAGAGTTGGCAACTTTGCCTCCATTCTTCTCTATCTTGGACTTCCAATAATGCTTTGAACATGAACACAAAACATTTAAACGAATAAAATCCGTGTAACATTAATGTCTGCTAAACCGAGGACAGAGCGATACTACACATACATGTGTTCGGCTTAAACGACCAGACAGCGAAATCATAAATCCTTTAAAAGGTTTATCCAACGAAGGATCTTGGCGAGGCCGATCTTTGGGATCTTGGTGCTTTCTCAGCAGCTATATATAGAAACCATTTTTCACGAAATTAATCTCAGTTATCATATCAGGGAACTAAGATAAACCATAAACAACTACGTATATAGTTCATTACATCAGCCACACTTGAGTCTTTAACCGATTCGGGCAACTTGAGGTGCTCGATCTTCCTCGGAGGCTCCGTAGTGTTGAAAGTGCAACTCGACCATTCGCTATATATTCCTTTGCATGAGTATGACTTATCAGTGACCTCCAATGTTCCATCACACACAGGACATTTACCAAGAGGACCATAAAACAAAATGTCTTGGCTGCAATATACCAAGTAAAAAAAAAAAAAGAAATTACAAAACTAAGTTAACTGCACAACAATCAAATTCAAGGACATACATAGCGAACACTTATCTTTTTTTTTTTCTTGCGCGGACGACATTTATTTTTGGGTTAGGTTTCAAATTTAGATGTCCAAGAGCATAATTATTACCATCTAGGGACGACAGCATCGTCTGAACCACTGGCATCTTGGCCATTCGCCTCGAGAATTTCGCGCATTTGCTTAATGGAAAGGTGTTCGCTAGTGGCTTTGCACAACTTCTCGAACTCGGCTTTGATTTCTTCCTTAGACTTACCGTTAGTACTTTCTTCGCCATCGTTATGACCATCTACTTCTTCCTCGGTTTTGGCTCTCTTACTTGGTGAATGGCGATCAACGTCTTCTGTTTGTTCGACTTTGGCTTTGCCTTCTGCTTTGTGTTTCCTCGTAGCAGACATCTTTTCCTCGTCACTAGCATGAGTATGATGTGATCGTGTCTCGTGAACCTTAAAGTGAAACATGTTGCGAAATGGACAGCTTAACTAAATTGGAAATGACTGTGAGGATAAATGGAACACGGGAATTTACGTGGAAAACCCCTTTTTAACTTGGGGTAAAAAACCACGGGCGAGGTAGAAATTTATTACTGGGGTTAAAACAGGGGTTACAACCTCTCAATCTATAAAGGAGAAAACACTCACTATCTCTCTTTATAGTCGGAGCAAATACCGAACCAACCCTCAATTACCCTCTATTTCTTTCCTCTCTTATTTCTCTTTCTACTTGGGTTTTTTTTGGTGTGAGATTACAATGAGATTAAGAGCCTATTTATAGGCTAAAACCTAAGCTACATGACAATCCTAAACATGTCATTGCTTAGGTCATACTTATTATAATATTAATATAATAATAGTATTATTAAGACTAGTTGAGATGGGTTGGTTCACCAACCCACTCAACGCCTATCAATCTCCCACTTGAAGATTTGATTGATACACAATCAGATCTTCACACCATTCTCCTATCTCGCCTTTTGCATGTTACTTTTGTTCGATCAATCCGCATGAGGATCGGCACCACACAAACTTGTCCAGGGTAATTGCCTTCGTCATGTAGTCTGCCAGATTATCCGCAGTGTGAACTTTTTGCATGTCCACAGTCCCCTCTTCCACTTGTTCACGAACAAAGTGGTATTGGACCCGGATGTGTTTGGTTCTTGAATGATATGCTGGATTCCTTGCAAGATGCAACGCACTCTGGCTATCACAATAGAGAACAATATTCTCTTGTTTGTGGCCGAGTTCTTCCAGCAACATCTTCAACCATATTGCCTCTTTACTGGCTTGCGTAGCTGCGACATATTCTGCTTCCGTTGTTGATGTTACAACAATGGACTGCAGTTTTGAAACCCAGCTTACAGCACCACCAGCAAGATTAAACACATATCCGGTTGTGGATCTGCTTTTATCAAGTTCACCTGCATAATCTGCATCAACAAAGCCATGGACAGTAAAATTTGTACCTCCGTAACATAAGGCAAGATCAGAGGTTCCCTTGATGTATCTGAGAATCCTCTTAACAGCACTCCAGTGTTCCCGACCAGGATTGGACATGTATCGGCTAACAACTCCCACTGCATGGGCAATGTCTGGTCTAGTACAGATCATTGCGAACATTAAACTTCCTACCGCCGATGCATATGGCAGTCGAGACATCTCTATCCTCTCGTCTTCATCAGTAGGACACATCTCGGAGGATAGCTTGAAATTAGTAGCAAGAGGGGTAGATATTGGCTTACTGTCTTGCATGTTGAACCTCCGCAGGATTTTCTTCAAATAATTCTTTTGGGAAAGCCAAATCTTCCGCTTGCTTCTGTCTCGAGATATTTGCACACCAAGGATTTTGTTTGCTGGCCCCAAGTCCTTCATTTCGAATTCACTAGCCAGTTGAGTCTTTAAGTCGGTGATACGACCTTTGTTGGGTCCTGCCACCAGCATATCGTCTACGTACAATAGCAACATGATGAAATCGTCATCGCCAAATCTCTTGAAATATGCACAAGGATCTGAATATAGCCTGTTGTAGCCAAGACTCATTATGAAGGAGTCAAATCTCTTATACCAGCATCGAGGTGCTTGCTTGAGCCCGTAGAGAGATTTGATCAGTCTGCAAACCAAATCTTCTTTTCCTTGTTCCTTGAAACCTTCTGGTTGAAGCATATATATTTCTTCATCCAGGTCACCATGGAGAAAGGCCGTCTTCACGTCTAGCTGCTCAAGATGCAAGTCGAATGTAGCACACATTGACAAGACCACCCTGACTGTTGTAAGTCGTACCACCGGTGAGAAAATTTCGTTGAAGTCAATCCCTTCTTTCTGAGCATATCCTTTTACAACCAGTCTAGCACGGTAACGCTCTACCTGATCATCACCATTCCGCTTGACTTTGTACACCCATTTGTTGCCAATGGGTTTCCTTCCTAGCGGTAATGGCACCAACTCCCATGTCTTATTTTTATAGAGAGCTTCCATTTCCTCTTGCATCGCTGAAATCCACAGACTCGCATCTGAATTATTCAGTGCTTCTTGGAAAGTGGTTGGCTCTCCATCCTCCGTTAGAAAACAGTATGCAAGATTGCTCTCTAGCTCATAATCTGAGTGCCAACTTGGCGGCCTACGTTCGCGTGATGATCGCCAGAGATCCGGTACTTCAGATTCGACTGGGTTGAGCTCTTCGTGCGCCGGTTCAGCTTCAGAAGAATTATATTGCCCCAATTTTCGTTTAATCGGTGTAGTCTTTGTGATGCCTTTTGAACTGCTATCATTTTCGACTTGCTCCTCATCGCTATCTTCGAGGAAGATAACATCTCTGCTGATAATCACTTTGTGGTCACTGAGATCCCACAAGCGATACCCCTTTACTCCTTCAGCGTACCCCAAGAACAAACATTTCCTGGACTTTGGATCCAACTTTGTCGTTTCTTGGTTGTGATACATCGCGTACGTTGAACTTCCAAATATATGGAGGTTTGAATAGTCTGCAGGTGCACCAGTCCACATTTCCATCGGTGTCCGCATCTCTATAGCAGTAGATGGGGCCCGATTCACCACATAACAGGCAGTACAGACCGCTTCCGCCCAGAATTTCTTTTCGAGGCCCGCAGTTCTCAACATAGCCCTTGTTCTTTCCAACAGGGTCCTATTCAACCGCTCTGCCACTCCATTTTGTTGTGGAGTGTACGCCGTGGTGAACTGTCTTCTGATGCCCGCACCTTTGCAGAATTCAGTGAATTCTTTGCCAATATATTCCCCTCCATTATCTGACCGGAGACACTTGATCTTTCTTCCGGTTTCAAGTTCAACTCGCGCCTTGTATGTTTTGAAGATAGGAAACACTTCGTCCTTCTTCTTGATTGGATACACCCAGCATCTCCTGGAGTAGTCGTCTATGAATGATACGAAGTAGTTGGCTCCTCCCAGGGATGAAACCGGTGCTTGCCATACGTCAGAGTGGATCAATTCTAGAATTTCTTTGCTTCTAGAATTTGAAGTGGAGAACTTCAGGCGATGCTGCTTGCTCACAATACAATGCTCACAGAATGGTAGCGTCACCGTCGTGAGACCAGGAAGTAGATTCTTTTGCGCAAGAATTTTCATGCCTTGTTCAGACATATGACCAAGTTTCTTGTGCCAAGTCATTGTAGACTTTTCATTTGAACTTGTCGTAGCAACAGATGCTTGCCCTTCTTGCAGAGTCTCTCCCTTCAGCTTGTATAGATTTGCAGCTATCTTTTCGCCCTTCATCACCACCAGTGCTCCTTTGGAGACCTTCATGATTTTATTCTCCAATTCAATTTTGAAACCAAGATCATCCAGTTGCCCCACGGACAACAGATTTTTCTTCAAGCCCTCCACATGTCGGACAGCATGGATGGTACGCACAGTGCCATCGTACATCTTTATTTGAATAGTTCCGACCCCGACAATCTTTAGCGCTTGGTCATTGCAGCTGTAGACATACCCTCCAAAAGTTGGCTCGTATTGATGAAACCATTCCTTTCGAGATGTCATGTGGAAAGTAGCTGCTGAGTCCATGAGCCACACGTCGTTGAATCTTCCATTTTCAGCGATAGTGGTTGCGGCTTCACACACCAAGGCAATTCCATCGTCGGTAGTGTTGGCGGCGTTTCCTTGGGCATTGGGATTTTTATTTAGAGCCCAACAATCTTTCTTCAGATGACCTTTCTTGCCACAGTGGTAACACTTTATTGCCTTCTTATTTTTCATAACAAGGCTTTGCCGTTTTTGACTCCCACTTGGACCGGACTCTCCGGGTCTTGTTCGTTTTCGGCTTACATTTGGACCGCGTGCTCCCGATCTCGCCCTCGTTACCGTCAACGCTTCCGCCTGTTGGGACATTGTCAACTTGTCTTCTTTGTTATTGCGTCGACTTTCTTCTTCGAGAACCGCAGCTGCAATATTGTCGAAGATAAGTTTCCCCGCAGCTTGGTTGTTGCTCAGATTGATGACGAGTTGATCATAGGAGTCTGGCAGGCTTTGCAGTAGAAGCTCAGCACGTTCACTTGGCTCTATTTTGTAGTCCAAGTCTTTAAGTTGAGAGAATAGAGTATTCAACTTGTTGATGTGCTCGGTCATTGAAGAAGATTCTTCCATTCGTAGATGATATAATTTTCTTTTCAGAAAAATTCGGCTGTGGAGTGACTTGACTTGATACAGCTTCTCTAGATGATCCCAGATTTCTTTCGCACTAGCTTTCTCTTCAACGCTTGATAATATGTCATCTGCTAATGCTAGATGAATATTGGCGATGGCCCTCCCGTCCATCTTCCTCCAGTTGGCATCACTTGTAATAGTTGTTGGTCTGCCAGTGATCGCCTCCAGACAATTTTCTTTGAGTAAAATTGCCTTTATCCTCATTTTCCACAGTGAGTAGTTTTCCCGTTGAATTTCTCAATTTCATTTTTAGCTGCCATTTTTTCCCACGTCGCTATCGTCGGAGAAATTCAACAGTCCAGCCAAATAGTACTGATCAGATAATTTGCAGAAAGGGTAGCGACCAGCTTTCAAGACAAAATTACCCTTCTAAGTAAATTCCCAGATGAGATCTGGTGGGGTCACTATGTGTCCCGCTTGGCACCAGCCACCTAGACAGAACTTACTTACACAGTCTATTACCACGACTTGCCAAAAAACTCTTCCGTAACGATAAACCTTTTCGATATCCTTTCTGATGTGGAAGATCAGACAAAGCTGCAACCACAGAGCATAATTGGAATATCAATCAGGGCTGGCTCTGATACCACTTGTTGCGAAATGGACAGCTTAACTAAATTGGAAATGACTGTGAGGATAAATGGAACACGGGAATTTACGTGGAAAACCCCTTTTTAACTTGGGGTAAAAAACCACGGGCGAGGTAGAAATTTATTACTGGGGTTAAAACAGGGGTTACAACCTCTCAATCTATAAAGGAGAAAACACTCACTATCTCTCTTTATAGTCGGAGCAAATACCGAACCAACCCTCAATTACCCTCTATTTCTTTCCTCTCTTATTTCTCTTTCTACTTGGGTTTTTTTTTGTGTGAGATTACAATGAGATTAAGAGCCTATTTATAGGCTAAAACCTAAGCTACATGACAATCCTAAACATGTCATTGCTTAGGTCATACTTATTATAATATTAATATAATAATAGTATTATTAAGACTAGTTGAGATGGGTTGGTTCACCAACCCACTCAACGCCTATCAAAACAAAGCAGCCATAGAAAGAGGGTTTATAGCAGGGCCCACCTTATAAATCACCACAAAGATACGTGTAATGAAATTTGAAAGAAAAACCAAAGGAAGAAGATATTAGCAACCACCAACCTTCATTTCCGCACAAGTTGAACTCTCGTTCCGAATCGTGCTTGCATTAAACCAAAAGCAGATGATATAATCTCAAGTAGAAAAGATAAGTGCAGAATGCAGATTTAAGAAGATTTTCTTTTTAAGAGGTGCGAGACGTAATGAAAATATAAAACAAAAAGTAAATGAAGGTTCTTTTTTAATCTGTGTTTTATTGCGTGAGAACATGTGTCCTCCAGCTTATGCCACGATTGCGGGGTGTTGTGTTAGCTTCATGACATCTGTTCTTTTGTGTAAGATCGATGTTCAGAATAATTAAATATGGCCTCCATATCGGCTATGCTAGCTTCTCAGGTCACTGTAGAATATAATTTAATACTTAATTTAAAGATATATGCTATGCGTCCATAATCTGAAACCTTTGCAGTTTGGCACTTTATTTGACAATGGAATACTTAGTTTAATCACATTATGAAAATTTATTCATTCTGTTGAGCTACGACCGCCGATCGACTCGCCTCTGACCTGAGAATTCGCGCTCACCGATCGATCGGATCAATTCGAGCAATCGCAGCTCGAATCGATTGAAAACAGAACCGAAAAACAGCAAAGAAATTGACAGCGTTTTAACGTGGTTCGGCAAACTTTGCCTACGTCCACGGACCAACAGAGCTCTCTATTCGATCGATCACCAACACAAGTTTTACAGTACTCCACGCCTACTATAAAACCCTAGTTAACCACTCTCTCTAAATCGCACTCTAGAGAAAGTTACGAGAGCTGAAAGTCACTCAGTCGAGACCTCTGTTCTGTTATTTATACAGCTTCAGAATTCAGCCCTGCCTTGCTCGCTTGTACGTTCAGCTTCAAAGTGTTGTACCTCACGCGCAGCTGAACTTATAAAATCGCCACAGCAGCATCTTCAATATGGACCATCAGATCCATCTTATAGCTTCATCCGACTGATAAGATTTAAACACACGAGTTTAAATCTCCTCCACACGATATGGCGCGCACAGATCCGACGATCTGTAATTAAACTGGGCATATGACGAATTTATCTTCAGCCCATTCTCTGTTCTTCAGCTGTGGTCATCTTGGCTGCTTTCCAGCCATTTCCCGGCTTGTCTCCGGCGAGTTTAGGCTCGTATTTCCTAACAAACTCCACCTCGAGCCTGAACTTCCAATCCCAACACTATGCTCCACCGTAGCAGCCCAAACACGTGAGCAACACGCGCCACAAAAAGCATACCAGAACCAGCCCCGACTTTATTCAGCTTCAGGAATTTTCAGCTTTCAGCCCCAAATTCCTCTCGCAGCTGTCGATAGCAGCTCCACCTCGAATCCTAACTTCGCTCTGTTGGTCATCAAGCTCCCTTAGGAGCTTCGGGCCTCAATAACGAACTTACCAACTCCAAGTTGAATCATAATTTCCCACTTGGAGTCAATTCGTACCTTTGAGCTTATTTCCTTCGTCTTGCTTGAAGACTCTTCGTTCCCAGCCGCTCGAGCCATTTCCCTGACTCTTCTTTTGCTGGACCTAAGCTGCGTCTTGGCCTTCTTCACTTCCAACGCCTCAACAGCCCTCAACGACAGTTCTTCACCCGCATCAGTTTCAAAACCAGTGTGGTTCTCGGCTGATTTCTCTGTCCAATTTTCTCCGCTGTCTTCTCCGTTCTCCGAGCTTGCCTCCACCTCAGACGTGCTCCATACATCTTTCTTTGAGGTGCCTTCGCCCCTTGGGATGAACAGCTCCCTATCATCCTCAGAAGCATCATCAACAGAGCTCGATTTTTCCAAACTGATAACAGCGATTTCCTTCCCAGCTTCAACTACTGGTTTTGCCTTGCTTCGCTCCACCTCAAGCTGAGGTTTCTCTGGCTTCTCCTCAGCCACATTCAAGCCTCCACATTCCCTATTTTTCAGTGGTGTGCTCTTCATTACAGAACATCCTTCCAGAACATAAATCCCGTGCCTTCGAACTCCCTCGAGAATAAGCCTCTTCTGTTTCATCACTTTGATTCTTCCACCTGCAGTTTGAGTGATGTAGCCGTGTTTATCCAGCGCTCCCACTGAAATAAGGTTCCTCCTCATCTCAGGTATGAACCTCACTTCTCTCAGAATCCCAGACCGCCCGATTTCAGCTTGAATCTCACAGAACCAACTCCCAAAATCTGAGACACTTCACCATTTCCAAGTTTAACAGATTTTCCTCTTGTTTCTGTGAATTCGACCAGCCAATCTCGGTTGCACGTCACATGATAGCTACAACCTGAGTCGATTATCCACTCCTCTCTATCCTCAGCCTCAGAAACAGTGAGGATCTCCGCAGACTCGTAGCTGCAATGCTCACAGAAATCAGAAGCTCCAACATTAGCTTGTTTTTTATTCATCTTTGCTATACTTGGGCAGAATCTCTTGAAATGGCCTACCTCATTGCATATGTAACACCTCTTAGGTTCAGTGGCTTCCTTCTCCTTGTATTTCTTCTTCCACAGCTTCGGTTTATTTCGCACAAGGAGCAGATCAGCTGCAGAATTTTCAGCACTGACTTTAGGTGAACTCAGCTGCTTTGAGCTGAGAGCAGACATGACATCTTCCATCGACAACTTCTCTCTGCCATACAAGAGTGCCTCCTTGAAATGTTCATAGCTTGAGGGCAGCGCACACAGAAGGATAAGCGCCTGATCTTCGTCCTTCATTTCTTCTCCGATGTTCTGTAGATCTGAAATCAGCTTCAGAAATCGATCCAATTGCTAATCTAAAGCTTCTTCTTCCACCATCCGAAACTGATATAGAGCTTGCTTGAGGTATAATCTCCGAGCTAACGACTTCGTCATGTACAGAGAATCTAGCTTCTTCCACAGATCCTCTGCTGAAGCCTCCGTAGCAACTCGACGAAGCACGTTATCACTCAAACACAAAATCAGAGTTGAGAATGCTTTCTCTTTCAATTTCTTCTTAGCCGCCGCTGTCATATCCTGCGGTTCCATGTCCTTATCAGGCTTGAGCGCCTCCTCAAGACCTTTCTCAGTCAATAGTGCCTTCATCTTCAACTTCCAGAGACCGAAATCATTCGATCCGTTGAAGACTTCCATTTCGAGTCGCGTCGCAGCCATCACGCGGAGATTCAGCTCGTTCTCCACGCTCACCGCACCACTTGTTGAGCTACGACCGCCGATCGACTCGCCTCTGACCTGAGAATTCGCGCTCACCGATCGATCGGATCAATTCGAGCAATCGCAGCTCGAATCGATTGAAAACAGAACCGAAAAACAGCAAAGAAATTGACAGCGTTTTAACGTGGTTCGGCAAACTTTGCCTACGTCCACGGACCAACAGAGCTCTCTATTCGATCGATCACCAACACAAGTTTTACAGTACTCCACGCCTACTATAAAACCCTAGTTAACCACTCTCTCTAAATCGCACTCTAGAGAAAGTTACGAGAGCTGAAAGTCACTCAGTCGAGACCTCTGTTCTGTTATTTATACAGCTTCAGAATTCAGCCCTGCCTTGCTCGCTTGTACGTTCAGCTTCAAAGTGTTGTACCTCACGCGCAGCTGAACTTATAAAATCGCCACAGCAGCATCTTCAATATGGACCATCAGATCCATCTTATAGCTTCATCCGACTGATGAGATTTAAACACACGAGTTTAAATCTCCTCCACACGATATGGCGCGCACAGATCCGACGATCTGTAATTAAACTGGGCATATGACGAATTTATCTTCAGCCCATTCTCTGTTCTTCAGCTGTGGTCATCTTGGCTGCTTTCCGGCCATTTCCCGGCTTGTCTCCGGCGAGTTTAGGCTCGTATTTCCTAACACATTCAACGGAAGATCGAAAAAATTATTTGAGCAGACGTGAATTATCCTCACACCATCATCATACCTATTTTTCTTTTACACAAATCCATGTACCGCTCGATTGTCGATGGATTTGTGCGGTAACACTACATAGGAATGAGACAAGAACTCCAAGTTCGAGTGGAATGTCCCATTGCCTCCCAAACAACGAAAGTCAGCGTGCGAAGAAATCTAAGAATTTAGTTGTTCTGATGAACTTGAAAGTTTTGGTGAATAAAAAGACTATCAAACAACCAACCGAGGATACCTGTTGACTGACTAAACAATTAAGGCCAAACGACTCACCAACAACATATATACAGTTGACCAATATAACCATTTGCAATATTCGGTAAGGCAAACTGATATCTGACGAGACAAATTTAAAATTTTTAATAAACACCATAATTAATTACAATAATAAGTAAATTAAAATTTTAAATTTAAAGAAAAATAGCAAAAATTATTTTCTAGGCAGGCGGGCTGGCCAGCAGCCCGCCGCAGGGCGGGGCGGCCGCCATTTTTTTAGGTCCGCCCCGCCAAGTGGCGCTTAGGTAGTGCGCTGTAGACGACTGTTTGAAACACCTGTGCAGAACCAGGGCTGAAAACGAGCCCGAGCATGGCCCGGTCCGAGCTCGGCTCGATTATGGTAAGTGTAAGTGGGCTCGAGCTTGGCTCGCAAAGCTCGGTTCGTCATGAATAAATATATAATATATTATATTTAATTATAATAATAATAAAATATATATATATTTAAAAAGAAAAAATTGGCATCGATAAGCTCGACGAGCTATCGAGCCCACGTACAAAAAGCTCGAGCTCGGCTCGATTGTGAAAAGTCGAGGCTCGAGCTCGACGTTGACCGAGCTCGAGCCGAGCTTTGACCGAGCTCGCGAGCAGCTCGGCTCGTTTTCAGGCCTAGTTAGAACTAAGAGCGGATCACAAGCTCAAGTACATATGAAAGACAAATGAACATAAAAATAAGTATAAATTTACTGAAACAAAAAAAAATATCGAGCAATAATGGTAGAATAATCATTGAAATATGTTTAATTAAACAGTAGTTGATCTCCTTCAATAAACATATTAAAATTAATAAAGAAATCTCATTAATTTAAATTAATCATTATATTTCCAAGCACGCACCATCAAAATCTACTCTCTTTTTTTACCGAATTAAAACGTTACAAATAAAAAATATACTACTTGAAAGAAAAAGGTGATTAATAATTGCAGGATCCAAAATCTACACTCTAACTATAGAAGAAAAATTAATTAGAGAAGACTACAAACAAAAAATAAAAATCACATAACGTGTATGTTGACCATGAAAAACAAAATATCAAAACAAAAATACTTGATCAGGAAATCCAAATAATTATACCAACTCAGCATTTACTCACATATTTGAAA
Organism: Craterostigma plantagineum; assembly: GCA_027422505.1. Taxonomy (NCBI): domain Eukaryota; kingdom Viridiplantae; phylum Streptophyta; class Magnoliopsida; order Lamiales; family Linderniaceae; genus Craterostigma; species Craterostigma plantagineum. Next base: position 40,765 of record JAPQWV010001463.1, on the reverse strand, counting down.
GCACATTCACTTCACCAAACCTTAGCTATACCAATAACCCCCTCCCTCTATATAAACAGCCACAGGGAAATCACAAAAAATACTCACAACACCACCTATAAGAAAAAAAGAAAAGAAAAGAGAGAAACCCTAGCTGTAAACAGTACCTTTCCAGAAAAAAAAAATGAGAAAGAAAATAACTCTAGCATACATCACCAATGAAAAAGACAGGAAAGCTTCTTACAAAAAACGAAAGAGTGGACTCATTAAAAAGCTCAATGAGATCTCCACGTTATGTGCAATCGACGGCTCTTGCATTCTATATAGCCCATACGAGGCCGAGCCAGTGGTGTGGCCCAGCCCAGCCGGGGTTCAAGCTGTGCTCGAGCGTTTTCAGAGTGGCTCGCTAATTCAACGTATACAAAAAACTGTTGATCAAGAAACTTATATAAAGATGAGGATCAACAAGAGTCAGCAGCAGCTCAATAAGGTCTTGGGAGTGAACATGAGGAGAAGGCTGGAACTTTATATGTTTCAGGTCATCAACGGTTTATTGAGCCTTGATGTTTTCGATTATCGTAATGCTGCATGGGAGATGAATTCGTTCATAAAAGACTACTTGGGTGATTTGGAAGTTCATATGAACAAATTCAAAGCGCTTAATTCTGATGGTAAGAAACCCTAAACTACGCTTCTATGGTACAATCTTTTGATGTTTGAAAACTGTTGAGAATTTCTGTCCCACATCGGGAAATTAATATCACCCGGCTCAGTATATAAGAGGCATCTCCACCTAACACCAATTGGTTTTAGGTTGGAACCCTCAATTTAACATGGTATCAGAGCGGGTTCGATTTGCGTGTTATCACGCATATTTCACTCACCGTCACCCGATTTCATATGTCCACGTGTTAGGCTTTGAATCGTGCCACACGTGAGGGGGCATGTTGAGAATTTCTGTCCCACATCGGGAAATTAATATCACCCGGCTCAGTATATAAGAGGCCTCTCCACCTAACACCAATTGGTTTTAGGTTGGAACCCTCAATTTAACAAAAACGTTGTGATTTCAAATTGATTCTACCATTCTTTCTTTCAAGGTACTAACACCAATGACGTGGATAAGGATGGTGGGCTTCCATTGTCGGCCTATGAACATGGGAGTTTTGATCCAAACGGTGATGATGGCGTATCTTCTTCATCTAGTAGTGATACTGATGAAGATGACAAGGAAGATGGCGGTGATGATCATGAACAAGGGAGGAACTAATGATACGTGTTTGTTGACATTTCTATTAGTGCGTGTGGTATGTAAAATAATATAAGTTGTCACAGTAATTGCAGAATCGTTATCTAATTATTTTACATAAACGGTATCGATAAGGATGGCGATTGACATTAGGGTTTGTACCGATGTAGAGAAGATTGAACAGATGGAGGAGAAAATTCTGATCTGAAAAATTTGAGTTGTTTTTCTTCTAATTAACTGCGGTTTATCAACGGAAAACAACGAGCTGTTTATAATATACCAAAATCTCGCTATTGCTGCTGTACTTATAAATGCGCTATTTTAGTTCCTGAACTCTGCAAAATCATTTCACTTTTTTGTTCTTTTACTGGTTACTCTGAGGTAAGTTATCTTGTCGAAATGTTTGTGTGCTTCCTCCACAGAAAGATTAGAATTGCACACCCACAGTACATGCATTTTGTGAGACACAACAACTATATAATGTTCTATAAAATAAAAGTCAATTGTTATCGATATGTTATGTGATTCAATGACATACTTTTATTAAGCACCCCCACATTTTGAGATAACCTGCTAGGGGGTGCTTAGGGTTGGCAATGGGGCACCCCCATATTTTGACATACTTTTATTACATTATGATTTAAATAATAGTAAAATAATATCAAAATATAGACTAAAAAATATTAAATTAATACAAATAATATACAAAATTATAATTTATATAATATTTATAACAAAAATATATTCAAATTTATATATTATATTAAAGATATTATTTTTTTAAAAAAAAATAAGGGACAGAGAAACCCCGTGAGGAATCCCCGCCCCGGGTGGATCCCTGCGGGGACGGGGACGATTTCGTCCCCGAATGTATCGCGGGGACGGGGAGGGGGAATAGATCCCCGCCCCCGCCCCGCCCCATCGCCATCCCTAGGGGTGCTTAATAAAAGTCAACGTACCTAAACTCTAGCAGGTTCACGAGCAACCCATGTAGTAGTAGCACTAAAGAGAGTGCTTATTTAAGGCTCACTACTGATCAACACATTATATTCAAGATATCCGGCAGTTTTTGGGCGATACTGCGATATGATTTTGGACATCTGACGAAAACGACACCAAACACGAGTGGTGGTAGTACTGTCTTGGAAATCCTCTAAACAAACTCGATTCGCGGTGGAATTGGAGTTTATAAACATAGAATAAATTCGGTGAGGAAGCCGGATGGCATATGAATTTCTTAGAGGATATTATATGTGCCTCAAAGCCAAATAAATTGCTATAGCAAAATAGCTATTCGACGGGCACAAAGTTGCATGTATAACGGTAACTCTCGACACATTCGTCGGAGACATAAAACCGTAAGAAAGCTAATCTCTAGCGGAATAAATCTCTAGTGACTATGTGATGTAAGAGATAGTGGATCCTTTGACGAAAGGTATCATAAGAGATTAGTTATATTAACACAGTAAGGGTAATGGAGCTAAAAACCCACACACCCAAGAAGTCGGTAGTGTCGGCGTCTGGTCAATGGCTAAATTCTGACATAATATATGCATGAGTTTTGTGAAGTCGAGGCACGTACTACATACGCTTTCCGTAAAATGATATCGCCCTGATATTACGTGCTCATTCGGGTAACGGCGATTGTCCCCAAGATGCGACTTCTAAAACTTCGGAATCGCAGCACTACGACTCGACAAAGTTATCCGGCAAACTACTTGAAACTCGCGAGCTTTCTTGCGCTATGAACTTAGGATGCAATTCTAGCATGCTTATGAATGCAACATGATTCGATATCTTCTTTCCTATGTTGTGGGGGAACCTATATATAGATGTAGGAACATTATCAAAGGGTTATTCTGGATGTATCTCTTAACAAGAGAGACATGCCTTTTAGAGACCGCACCCTTTTCAATTGTACCTCTTTATTAATTCATTCAAATTTTCCAACAATAATTGTGTTGTGATTGTCCAAACTAGTGCCACAATACAACAATTTATACAAAATTATATTGTGTAGTGATTGTCCAAGAACATTTGTATGACTGTTCAGAAAAAGTTACTTACCTAGTGCCAGAAAAAAATTTATATAAACTGAAGCTTTATGGTTCGTCACGTCACCATTACCAACTAGTTTTTGCACTGAACTGCACCCTTACAAGCTTATCGGCAATATGTAATTATTCTTCTCATAACAACATATCAATTCTGAGATGTCCCATCCCATATTCATTAGTCTTTATTACATCATTTTGTTCCTAAACATTTAAATCTACATTTCCATCTGTCACAAAACCATTTCTGGCCTGTTTTAGGAGCTCTGAAATGGCTGCCTCAAGAAATGCAATGTCCCCATTTCTTGATGTTTTGCTAGTTCATCACGAACATTAAGGATTAGCAGAAACTGTAGTGTAGCATGCTTATAGAAAGGTAACGCATTGCATAAGATTCAACTTTATCTCCGTTTTACTACATCCTTTCTTTTTGCTTTTGCTTTACGGAATTTACGATTTTTTTTAGTTAATTTATGCGCTTCGGTAGTGTTCTTTTCTTTTTATATATCGTTATCCTTGGTGGAACTTTTGATGCATTAATTTTATATTTTTGTGATAGATCTGATAACCTTCCGATTCAAATGGTATTTAAGCGTTTCGCGTCGATACCGCTCTGCTACTATTCGAAGGTAGTTGCAATAAAAAAAACTGAATAATTAAATATTATGGCTCTCCAATGCTCATATTTATGATTTTCTTTTTCTTGGTTGGTAGGAGTTCTTAATCTCTTTGGCAGTTGAAATTCCATGCCGAATACATATATACTAGTTTTTTGCCACTATGTTAACTATATGTAATTATAATATGTTAATAATTTATTAAATTTATGTTGATTGTGGATATCTATTGGGATTAACATGTGGTGGTGGAATTTTTTGTGATTTATATTATTTTATTTGTTCTTTAGTTTAAGGGACACGTCCAGTCCAGCAGAGAACACATATATTTCTATAATTATATAAGATAAGATACTCATTTATTAAGACTTTGAACTTGGTATAACTTGTCATATTTTGTTATGCCGATTTAGATATAACAAAAATAATATTGTTATTTAAAGACAACACTAAATTTTTCATTGTGGCATTTTTGTATTCTCAATTTTGCTTCTCTGTAATTTATTATCTTATAATACAGTACACAAAGAATACTAGTCTATATTTAAATTTTCATATGAATCCGTCATGAGACCACAACCAAAAAACTCATCCTCAAACTAAAAATGCATTAACTATTCTCCAACCGTCAAAACAATTCTCAAACTCAAATGATCATTCATGTAATATTCTCTTCTACGCGATTTTTTTAATATTACCTATATAATTTACAACTTTATAAGTTAGACCACACTATTATTTTACTTCGATTTGGAAAAAAGTAAATTCATAAAATTAATAATAAACTCAATATATTTTCATAAAAAAACATAGAAAATATATTTATTAATAACACAAGTCCTTCTAAATATCATTCAGAAATGCATATTTGGTTTAAAACAAGAGAGAAAAGATAAACTTGAATTTTGAGTGGATTTGAATTTGAAGCCCAGGCCCAGTTTCTACTCTGGAAATTAAAATTACAAAAATACCCTTGTGATGAAATAAAAAATGCTGGAAACATTTTGAGGGTCTTCTATCATTTGTTTGTCCGACGAAACGCAGATCGTGAGCTTCGTTAGCAATTTGGGTCAGATAAACACGAGCAGATTATTGGTGAGTTTTTTTATTTGTCTTTGTCTCACGAAGATGCCTGGTTTGAGTTCATCGTCCATTGTTTTGAAATGCTAATCTCGGTAACAAATTGTGATCTGATGGCTGGCTTACAATCCGATGCCTATTGAGCACAATCATTTGCTCATAAACCGAACGTATATTTCTTATCGAAAGAGTTATGCGTGCGTTTGTTTTGTCTGCCGATGGCTTCGATTTTCCTGTGCAAGATTTGCAAATCCCTAAATCTCGTTGGTATTCAATCGTTTTAGTAGGGCCTTATTTTCTGTTTTTGTTAATTTACATGATTTCCACACAAAATTGTTTTAGTGTGTAAAGAAACTGAGTTTTATAAGAATGTGAATTGTATGCTTGCTGAAATTGGACGTTTAATGAACTGCCAAACTTTCATTTTTGAATTTTATTCTCACTAAATTTAACGGGCTGTCCTGATATTGCAAATGTAAGCTCATGCTCATCGCAAACAAAGTCCAACCTGAAATCATTTTCTTAAATCCCACATACGCAATCCAAAAACTCTTTATCACGGTTTGTTTGTGGATTTTAGGATTTTGAATTGAAACATGGAGTCCGCAGCTAAACGCAGAGGTGGGGGGATGTGGGAAGGAATGTACCGTATGATAATGCGCCGTACGCCTGTCTATGTTACATTTGTTGTCGTTGGTGCATTTGTCGGTGAACGAGTATGTAACAGATTTTTTTGTGCAAAACTATCCATAATGTTTGGTATTGATACTTCAGTTCAGTGAATTGTGGGAAAGGGGTATTCTAATTTTTCAAAGTTGGGCTTCGAATTTAGTATTAGGTCCATTACGCTATTACATCGTATTTATACGTTTTTTCCCTTCTCTATTTCAGGCAGTAGATCGTGGTGTGCATGCTCTATGGGACCACTTCAATGCTGGGGTATTGATTAAAAAATTTATATGATTAACTTTTGTTCTACTTTCAGCTTGTAGTTGTGGTATTGTCATTGTGAAAATTGCATGCAAGGAGCTACTTGTCCGCTGCATATTTTCCTTTAGGTTTTGGTAATGAGAAACTATCACAGGTTTTTAGGTGATTACTTTCTTTTGAATTTCGCGATTGCGAAAATGTCATGAGTTTATTGTGGTTCAATTTAATGTAACTGGCTATTCTTGTTGGGGTTAGACCACACTTTTGTGGTGTGTGATGTTATGTTTGCCTTTTGCCTCTTCTCATGTATCAATTTGCTTGAACCCCTGATGATTTGAGGAGATTCTAGGTTAATGGAGTTCTAACCATTCTTTTTTTTTTTACTTGCCTCCTATGGATAACTATGAGAGACATTCTGTTGAATATGATCTCTTCTGTAGACATTCTTTTGTGAGGTTTCCTACTAAGTTTGCTGACAGTTCTTGGATTCTATTAGTGGACTTACTTGAATGTTAAAGTGACATTGAAAGAAGTATATAGCGTGCCCTTGTGCTAGTTTTTTTCTGTGTCACCCACACACACACATATGTATATGCATACATGTAAGGGTTGTTATAAAATCTATGTGCTATCAACTTTGACGAATGCCTCTTGGGTGGAAACTTAAAGGTCTTTACACTTTTGCGGTAATTTATCAGATTCACATTCATGTATTTCTGACTGTTGTGATATTTGAAAGAGCGTGAAGCAACATCATTTTTGCATGCGCGGAACTTGAACAAGAAGGAAGACCATGATGATCTTTAACGATATTTTACGTCTGGTTTTTGCAGAAGAAGTACGAAGACATTCCAGTTTTGGGACAGAGGCCATCCGAAGAGTGAAATGCTCTCCCAATTGGCCATTGAAAATTGCATTTCCCAATAATTACTGCATTGTATGCTCTTATGAACATTTTGCCTCTTTAAACTTATAGAAACGGCTGCAGCACTTTTTGCTTTGTGATAAGTTTCTTACAGAATGGTGTTTTATGGACATGATATTCGTTGTGCGCTTTGACAACAAGCTTGAAACATTTCATCAAATCATAGATTAATAAAACCCTTTTGGAGGTTTTAGGTAAATATTTCCTTTATTTTCACAAATTGGACAGCTTTTTAACTAAACATCTCTAAACATTTCAAGATGATCTTGAAAATCATTCATTTCACATGCCTGAAAATCATTTAAAGCTCAGTCAAAGATTTAGTCATTTAAAGCTCACAACGAAGACTTAGTTAGATATATGTGCAATATAACAAGAAAGGGTTTAAAGATTTTTAGAAAATATAGAGAGTACCACTATTGAGTAAGAGTAGAGGCTCGAAAACAAAGTGTAAAAACATGAATTACAACGACAAAATTACTCACCTTAGATGTACCAATTACTATATTTACTCCTCTCCAATTATGCTGAAAATGTCCGGAAAAAAAAAATCTAAAGGAGTAATTAAAAATAGAGTACTTTTATTTTTTTAAGTTTCATAACTCTCCCCTTAATTCATGTTTATGCGCACTAAGATTTACGAGTTTCTCCCCGTAAAAGTATTTTTCCACCTAGCAAGTAACATTTGACGACGATAGCTTATCTCACTCGATCATGTTTTGTTTGGGATGTAAGAAAAAAACACTCAAGTCACAACACAAAGATATTTATTCAAGCTTGCAAATATATCATAGCTCGATCACAAAGTAGAAAGCATGTACGAATCAGAGGGATTTGTATCACCGGTTTTTATGTGGTGCTAGGTAGGTCATACGGGATAAGTGGACTAAGTAATGTTATTTCATCTCACTCTACTCATCCCTCATTTTTTTTTCCTTAACTCATTTCTTTTTATTTGCACAAGGCTAAGCGTATGTTCCCTTTAGATATTTAGAGCGATCATCGAAGGAGTTTTCTGATTCTTAAAAGGTGATTGGAGTTGGTTTCTCTCTAGATAGTGATTATCGAAGTTCTTTGATCATTAAAAGGTGGTTGGAGTTGGTTAAACTAACTTTGTGTACACATTTTCTCAATTTTTCATTATAAACATAGGATATTCTTTCCTCTCTTTTTTGCTTCAATGGAACAAACATAGAGCTATATTTCGTTTTACTTGAACCAAACTAACTGTAAAGTAACATGCTCGAAATGGTGCCGTGCAAATTCGACGCGCAAAGAGCAGGCACGCAACGACGTAGCCACAGTCGAAAGAAGTCATATACTTTGATAACAAAAAGATGCATTTACATCGGCAACCCAAAAAGAGAAGACTTTCATTTCAAGGTCAAGAAGTCTTTCAAAATTAGAAAACTACTTCGAAGATCATTTTGATTCCAGAAAGGATCTGCACAAGAAAGAGGATCACAGTCAAAGCATTCAGAGCGACGTGAAGATTCCTCGCGGTTTTGCTTCCACTGAGCATTGCAGGCGCTAATGATGCCGCTGCTGCCCATAGAACCGCCATAGCTGTGTTGTAATAAAACCATATCTCACTCATTTGTGGAAATCCCAAGACAGTGAATGACTACAAAAATCTTAATTAAAAGAAACAACTAGGCATTGATTTTGACTTATTACCAGTTCCAGCGAACAAATGAGGCCCAACGAGTAGCTCTCCTTTCCTAAACCACGTAATAAGCCCTCCATAGACAGCTTCGAACACGCCATACCCGAGCACAAAAGAGCCCGCACTGTAGTGTCTATCTCTGTATGATCCTTGCGTGAGCTCCTTTCTCTTCTGAAGAAATATAAAATGTAAAGATCCCTTATTACCACCGAGTTCAAAGATTTCGTGATGTTTTAAATATTTCTTTGCAGTAAGTACCTCAGTAAGTTGCTGAATCTTTGCACTTCGCGATTCATCAGCTGATTTACCGCCGGCGGGCTTGACTTGCTTCTTCAACTCGTCGATTTCTTCTTGAATGTTCCTAAGCCTTCTCACCTTCAAACCGAGGGAGCCAGCGTACACGGTGAACATGAAGAGCCCAAGCATAGTGATCGGATGTATAATAGCAAACGGTTTACTTTCGAGTATCCCAAATTGCCCGCCAACGGCTTGTGCGCCCTATTACAATACAATAGTTCATAATATATCACTCTAACCATCCGTAAGAACGTGCCCACAAAAAAAAAAAAAGAAAGAAAAGAAAACCTTGCCTGTGGGCAGAGAAAGAAAGGCAATGTGAAGGCTGCAAGAGGGATTGGCCCTGAGTTGAGGAGCTTTTGAGGGCTGAAAGAAAAGAAATGTTTCATCATAGGGTTAACAATGTTTTGGGATTTTTTTGAATTGATACGGTGTTGTTGATGAGGAGGGGATTGCTCGTATCGAATCTTGGGTAGCTTTATCAGAGGAATTGTGGTGAGCGCAGAGGAGGAAGACATTCTTGCGATCATAGGAGGGAGGAGCTTTTAAGTTCTGAAGGCTCTTTACTTTGCAAGAAGAACAAATCTTGTACTAATAATACCACCGAATTTGGGAAGAAGCAACAACGGCTGTGTTTATGACAAGTGTCGGCTTATGTGTTGGAAGAAGAGCGAAGATACGTTCCAACATTCTTCCCAAATTGTTCTAACATCTTCGAGACGATTTCTAGTCACGATTGTCCAGCCTAATCCTATTCAGTTGCAATTCGTATAATCTATCCAGCAAGCCCACTACATATATAAGGCCCGATATTATAAACCTAACAAATCCAAGATAAAATAACCTATGGGGGTTCGGCCGAAATAACTTATGTAACCCAAGATAGATCAAACGAAATGACTGAAATACCCCTGGCAGAGTTGATGGATGGACGGTGCTCTTGGAGACAAACATATGGGGGTTGGATTTTGCGATGAGCTTATTACATTAGCAATGTCACACACACACACACGCACATATGTTGTTTTGTTTATGCATACATGTAAGGGCTGTCATAAAATCTCTGTGCTATCAACTTTGTGCAACGCCTCTGTCTTGGGTCAAAACTTAAAGGTCTTTCCACTTTTGCGGTAATTTATCAGATTTCACATTCATGTATTTCTGACTGTTGTGATATTTGAAAGAGTGTGAAAGAACATCGTTTTTTGCATGATATATGTGCGGAACTTGAACAAGAAGGAACACTGTGATTATCTTTAACGATATTTTACGTCTGGTTTTTGCAGAAGAAGTACGAAGACATTCCAGTTTTGGACAGGGGCCATCCGAAGAGCCCCAATTGGCCATTTTGGAATTTGCATTCTCGAATAATTACTGCATCATATGCTCTTATGAACAACAAGCTTGAAACATTTCATCAAATCATGGATTAAGAAAACCCTTTTTGAGGTTGTTAAGATAGCAATTCCTTTATTTTCACAAATTGGACGGCTTTTTAACTAAACGTATTCCGTCTTTTTTGTTTCATTGAATAATTTTCTGTCTCTGTTGGCTTTTGGACTTTTTCTGAAAATATTCGGTAGCCAACATAAGGAGACTGACTAGTCGTTGTTGTTTTTCCCCTGTAAAACTTGATTAATCTTAATTACGGTGGTTTTCTTTCGATTTGTTTAAAAGTAAGAAATAATTAATATGATTGATGAAAACTCATGGTAATCCAATGATCCCAACTTGTGAAATTAGTCCCCATTATCTGTACTCAAAAGTCAAAACCCACACAGCAGATTACAAATAATCAAGAAGTTGGATATATCATTACTTATTAGGACCCGTTCCAAAAAGTTATGATGAGATTTTATTTTATTTTCTACGAACTAATCTATAATTCAACTTGTTGATGAGGCACAGATGTCGTCATTTCATCTTGCATATAAATAAATGTCTAAACACAAATTCAATGAAGATTTCCTCTAAAGGTTCCGAGCATGCCAACTTTGGCCGCATTGATAGAGTGGTATATGTTTTAATAATTAATTGCAAGGGTCACGTCACAACTCACACTGTTACTAACCAATAAGAACATTAAGATCGAATGGTAGACTACTTTACCTAATTGAATCCAATATGATTGAGAGGGTATCACTTTCTAAATAAAAGCAAATGGATCTTTTAAGTGACTTTCTCAAATGAAAAAGAATTAAGTTTTGACAGCATTTGGCAGATCCACATTTGAAAAGTTAATTTGAAATATATTATGGATGTGCTTTTGAAAAAGTGGAATTGTTTTCACTTCCACAGATCACAATAGACAAGTGGCTTTCCAGGGTTATTTCGGTCATTACGGTGGCTCTCGAGGGTCACGAGCGTCCGCAACCGCATGGAGAAAAAAAGGGTCAAAGTTCTGCTTAGGGGTGAAAGATGAGCCGAGCCGGCTCGTGAGCTCGACGAGCCGGCTCGATAAAAGCTCGGCTCAAGCTCGACAAAAATGAGCTCGAGCTCATTTATGTTGAGCTCGAGCTCGAGCTCATTTAAGTCGAGCTCGAGCTCGAGCCCAAACATAGTGGCTCGCGAGCTCGTGAACAGGCTCGCGAGCTTTTTCTTTTTTTTTTTTTAATTTTTTATATTTTAATATTTTAATAACAATTTATATATTATTCTTTATTTTTTTTAAAAATTCGATTTTTTTAAAATTTTATATTAATTTATATTATTTTTACAAATTATTTATTAATAATCTCGATTTTTTAAAAAAAAAAATTATATTTTTTTGTATTTTTATATTAATTTATATTATTTTAATTAATTTAATAATTTTTTTTTATTAATGAGCTCGAGCTCGAGCTCGAGCTCGATGAGCTTTGTGAGCTCGAGCTCGAGTTCGAGCTCATCTGGCAGTAAACGAGCCGAGCTCGAGCCGTGAGCTGAAAAGCTCGACGAGCTCGAGCTCGAGCTCAGCTGTAAGGGCTCGAGCTCGAGCTCGAGCCCAGAAAATGAGCCGAGCTCGGCTCGAGCTCGGCTCGTTTACACCCCTAGTTCTGCTGCCTGCTTGTAGTAATTGAATTGAGTTTGAGTGTTATATTAAATTAAATTATAATAACAAAAAAAAAACTTCCTCCGTCTCAACAACTTTATCGCATAAGTTGCTGGACACGCAAATTAAGTTGACATTATTATAATAAATAGTACAATGAAAAGGTAAAAAAGTACTCCGAAAGTTGATATATATTTTAACACGTCTTTTAAAAATATTTAATATTATTATATTGATTGTTTTTTATAGTTTTTTTGCGAAATAAGAAAAAATGATAAAATTATTGGTACGTCCGAAATGGAAAAGTGTGATAAATTTAGGTGGACGGGTAATATTTTACTCTTCTATTTGTTAGGTTAGTAGCTTATATATGTATATATACAGAGAGAGGGAGACAATATTATTAATCATTGATCGTCTGTGTAGTTGGCCGCCGCATTTGCGAAGGGAAGAGCTAACCATCAAAGCCTTAAAAGGGCCAGGTCAGTCGTCTCTCACGGCTCTCAATCTTTCTCAAAGGACACATCTTTCGCTATATATAATATATTTGATGCTGTGCGTCGACGTGTGTTCTCTACTACGCTGTTGTGTGATAAATCCATTCATTTCGCTCTCCCTAGATATCTCCGCCCGTCAATTTTTTTTTCTTTTTCTTTTTTTTTTGCCAATTTTAAGGAAAGAGGAATTGATCCCAGAGATTATATCTAGCATACTCAGATCTTGAATTTATGTAAGTAGCCTCAGGTGTTTTTGTCGTTTGCTTCATGAATTGTTGTCTTTTGTAGTTATTCAACGCTCTCTTCGGACCTTATTTTATAATTTTGATTTGTGGGGGTTTCCGAAATCGAACTCGAATTTGAGGTTTGGGATTGTATGGTATTAGTGTTTGTCAGTACAGATCTTGATAGTGTGATGCTGGTCTTGGCGTGTTGTGGTGTGGTGTAAGATATTTCTACGAAAATGATGCAAATTACTCGTTGAAAATCCTTTATAATTGATTGTTTAGATACGCTTTCCCTTCTCATTACGCTCCAAACAAACCATTGCTATCTAGGCCCATCTCTCTAACTAGCACATTTCTCATCCTTGCTCTTCCCTTCATTTCCCATGTATTGCTTACATATTCTTGAAAGATTTAGCCTGTCATTGAAAATCTTGATAGGAACATTTATGCATGTCTTGACAATGCGTGGACTTTCATCTGTTTCATTTTCTGGCATTCTTGAACATGGCCTTTTCAGAAACATTTCACAATCCTTGGTCTTTCTTTTTATCTCCCATGTATTAGGTATTAGCTTGTAACATCGAAAATCTAGATAGGAACATCTACCCATGTCTTGATATTCTTTTAGTTACCATCCTTTTAGCTGTCTATTCATCAGCTGACATTCTTGAACATGTCCATTTCAGCGACAAAGAGGAGAACAGGAAAAAAACAATGGCAACCTCAGCTCTGCCCACCGTTTGCTCCCTCAAACCCGCCCCGCCGGCCCGACCCAACAACAGCTCAAGCCCCTTTCTCAAGACCCCATTGGGCTCTCTCAAGAACGTAACCAAATCCTTCGGCCTGAAATCTAATAAGGCCAACTTCCGAGCAACAGCCATGGCAGTGTACAAGGTGAAGCTGATTTCTCCCGAGGGCACAGAGACAGAGTTCGAAGCGCCCGACGATTCTTACATCCTCGACTCAGCCGAGAACGCTGGGATCGAACTGCCCTATTCTTGCAGGGCTGGCGCTTGCTCGACCTGCGCTGGGAAGATAGCCTCGGGCTCAGTGGACCAGTCTGATGGCTCGTTCCTCGACGACGAGCAGATGGAGAATGGGTATCTCCTCACCTGCGTTTCTTATCCCAAGGGCGATTGCGTGATTCACACTCACAAGGAGAGCGATCTTTATTAGTGTTTTTTGTTTTGTGGGCATCTTTGAAGTGAGAGGAGAATGGTATCTTCTTATGGTGTTTGGTTAAATGGTGGTGTTTGGATTTTTGTTGTTTTCTTTGGGTTGGAGTTGGAAGGTGATTGTGTGTGTTTTAGGGTAATAATAAGATGTGTTGTGCTGTTGTTTTAGTTGAACCATAACCAAGCGTTTGATTTGAGGCGCTTTTGGGTTACTTTTTTTGCTTGCGTTTTATGGTTTGATTTGAATATTAACTAGTATACCAATGATAAGCCCGAGCAATTATAACCCATGTTCATATAATACTCCATCCGCTTCTAAAAACAAGTCGTTTTAGAATTTGTTTTTTGTTTCTAAATACGGGCGTTTTATAATTTAAGTAGAAATTTTTAAATTAAATATAATAATATAATTAACTAAAGGAATAGTTTAGATTTTATTTTATTTATTAGTACGTGTGTAACATCATTAAACGACTTGTTTTTAAATCATAGGGAATTTTGCACACCCTATGTGGGTCTAATTAGATAAAATTGTTTATTAATTGATGGTTTTAAAACAAATCAAACAACACACAAAAACAACAAACACTTGCTTAAAATCAATAACACAGTTAGATCTTACTCTCTCCGTCCCGCTAATTTTATAACATTTTTCCATTTCGGGCGTCCCAATAATTTTATCACCTTTCCTTATTTAGCAAAAAACTATCACAACTAATATTAAATATTCTTAAAACGTGTTAAAATATACAATTTTTTACCCTTTCTTTGTACTATATTATTATAATAATGCCACCCTAATTTGTGTGCCCAACAACTTACGTGATAAACTTGCTGGGACGGAGGGAGTATTTGATATTGAATCATGTTTGCAAATATACCGAAAATTGAATTCCAATCTGATATCAGGTTTTCAAATTCAAAAACAAATAGATTTTAAAAACTAGGTTGGATATGTGATCGCCATTATTTTAGAATAAATTGGATCAAACTCGGACAATGATTGGAGTAAAATCTCACTCCTTTATAGATCGGAACTCTGTAATCTAAAGACTTTCTCAATCAGACATGATAGATGGATTAGGTGTCCGTTTCCTTGATTGAGGTGAACTCCTTTTCCGCTTCTTCCATGTGAGATGCTGGAAGTCGAGTTATTGATGAAGGAGAAACCAAAATATCTTATTAAACTTGATACCGCTTGTACAACTTTTCCTGCTAATGAAAATCGTAGGTCCACTAAAATACTTGACTTGTAAGGATAGCATAACAAATCGGAAACAGAGGATGGAATCTCTCCTACTCCATTTCGTATTTAACCTACGATGGACCACTAGACGACCTCAAAAACTAGACGTGTTGGTTACCGAATGAAGAGACATTCTCAAGACACAATGGGATCTGGTCTTCAGGGATTCGGAAGACGAACGCTCCATCGTACGTCTCTCCCTCCGTTCTGCTTAAAGCCCCCGTCCACCCGGTTCTTGGGGGTGCGCTTCCATTTACCCGCGCCATGGCATACACAAGTGTGCGACCCCTCATCGATCGGTCAACATGGACTGATTTTATATTTTAAAATTTAAAAAATTAAGTAATGACTCAATGTTATGTAATTATGGCCGAAGTTATGAAAAATGGGCCACAATTTTTTTTAAGCAAAACTTTCATGCATGTCATTTTTAAAATTGTAGGCATGAGATGGCTAAAGAGTAACAAGCAATCATCCTTGATGCCTTTTATCTTTTAAATTTGATTGAGAAGACATTTTATGCATTCAACATGATATTTTTTTAATTTATTAATTCTTATGTTTTATTTCATTTTGAGATTTTAAGTATTCTAATGTGATGATTTATTTATGTGCCCACTTGATCGGTTACATTATTGTGTCTCGTTTATTATTATTATTTGAAATGCAATTGTAGGCATATATATTTTAATTGAGTTTATGCCGTGCTAGACGTATATAAATTTTTTTAGATTCTATATCACTTTGAAAAAATAACAATATAAAAAAATGTTCAAGTCTACTTTTTGACGGAATGGATGTATCAATGTGATAAGAAATAAGAAACTTGAGAAAAAAACAACGATCAATTATAAAACACAAAGTTCAAATGTACATTTAATAAAATGGACGGAGATATCAGGTTTTACTTCGAATAAATCGAATATCAGAATTTTTAATCTACTTGGATGTGGCTATCATTTTTTATATTAAAAAATCGGATATCCGAATTTGCTCATTTTGTTTATTTTTTATTGGGCCTTTATCTTTCTTTTCTATTGGGCTATGTTTTGGGCAAGTAATACCGAGAAGCTTGAACCAAATCGGAAACAACCCATTAACATTTAAAAGCATTCATAAGTTGTATTTTATTTATGTTACAATATTATAAATTGGTTTTATCGCATCATTGCGGACCAGCTCTGGCTTGACTCGGTTTATTAACAAAGCATCTTATTTATATGAAGATTCGGAAAACCTTATGTTAGAAACAGACATGTCCTATCATATTCATCAACTTTTTTATGCTTGGAGCCGTTACTAGATTAGGTTCAATCACACTCGGTCACTTTTATTTAAAATATTTATGTTGGTTCATTATTGTATATTAGCGAAACTGAACACAGTTTGTGCGTCAGTCTTTCCGCTTTGTTGGAGCATTTTGTCAATTACTGTAATAAACTTTCGTATTTGATTCATAGTCTTTTATTTACTTTACAATTAAATAAGATATTCTAAATCTCGTGCGAGAGCGTAAAGGGAAATATGTCGAACAATAAAATTTAAGAAGAGGTACAAATATACATTTCGATCATACTATGGCATCTAGTACATGAAATAGGTCGCGATGTACGAGCCTATTATTATTTATTATTATTATTATTTATTATTATTATTTATTATTATTATTATTATTTATTATTATTATTGTTGTTATTTAGCTCGAAGTTAAAGCGAGTTCGACCTCCGCTTCATTCTAGCGAACAACTCAAACTTTCACACATAGACTAATATAACATATTTAGTTCTAAATGATACATATACCAATATGTATTTTAAAAGAAGTTATGCATCAATTAAAATACACGTAACGAAATGGCTCGAAAAATCAAGTGATCAAAATCTTAGCAAGAATATTCCATCATCAAAGAATTATTAGCATCCGTTTATATAAAATCACTAGACTTCAATTGTAGATAAATAACTTATCAACTTCATTAATTTAGAAATAACTAAAGGTATGTTGTCGTTGCACTCTTACAAAACAAAACAATCATAAAACGATAAAAAGGGGACTCTGGCCATGCTATCAGATGACGCCAAGATCTACAATAAATTAAAATAAATTAATATGTTGAATAATGACCATCTAATATAATCTTTTCCTTTATATCAAGGTTGTGTTGATGAAAAAGAGACGGAGAGAGAGTCAAAGAGAGCTAAATAAGAAACAAGTAAAATAAAAGAAAAAGATGAGTGAGTGCCCTCATTTTCATGTATTTGGATGATCCCATGCACCCAATCGCGGGAATCTCTTGGGAAGTCACTTCTGTCTCTTTGTTCCTTTGTCTCTCTCGCCTATAATACTCTTTCTGCTCTCATCTCTTAGCTCGCTCTCTTTTCTTACAAATATCATATATACAAGAAGAAGAAGCTCCGATCAATATGACTTCTCTCCTTCAACCATCCACCATTTTTCACGGTGGTTTTACATCTGCGTTTCCTCGTTCTTTAGGCGGTGGTGGTAAGATCATAAGTAGTACAACATGAACATCTATGCACATAAAAACTGAAAATTCTTCTCTCTCTCTCTCTCTTTTTTTTTTTCTTGAAATGGATAAAAAGAGTGAAGACAGCCTTTTTTGCTTTGATGATTGGCTTGATGCATAGAGAGGAAAGAGTACAATAGCAAGGCAGTCCATGGCACTTTCTTCTAACTTTTTATGAAATGGAGTGATCTTTTGTGTTTTGTTTTATTTCTTATACTTAAGCTACACGAGTATTGTGACGAAAGCATTGCATCAATTATTATTTCATATAAAATTGCAGTCCAATTTTTGTCGTCATTACCCATTCCCTCTAGCTCTTCATCAGTCGCTTGCTTCGCCATATCAAGACCTCGTACACATGGTAATTAATTAGTTAATTTACCAAAATAGTCTTTCCATGATATAAATCATAAAACCCTTCATGAATTTTAAGGAAATTCCTTTCGATGCAGACTATGTGGATGTGATTCATCAGAATGGTTTGCCGCCCGTCATAAATTGGCAAGATTTCGTGGAGGGCGACACCGAAAATGAAGTGCATAAGGTGGGAAAAAACATTATTCTAAACTGAACAACTAATAATAACAGTTGAATGAAAAGAAAGATTATCTTCTAATTTGTTTATGCATTTGAAATTAAAAAGGAGGTGGTCTTATCAAGACTAGTGGACACTATTCGGTCCATGTTGAAATCTATAGACGATGGTGAGATTAGTTTGTCACCGTACGATACGGCATGGGTTGCACTCATTGAAGATATCAACGGCGGTGGTGGCCCACAATTTCTTTCCAGCCTCGAATGGATTTCGAAAAACCAACTCGAAGATGGCTCGTGGGGAGATTCTATTTGCTTCTCTATATACGATCGAGTATTAAACACTCTTGGCTGCGTTGTTGCGTTGAAATCATGGAACTTACACCCTCGCCAAACCAACAAAGGTATGTATATGTATATGTAGCTTTTACAACTCTACCTTTATTGTTACTTGCTGGGATATTTGATTTCTATGTATATATGATTTATTTTGGGTTATAGGGATCAAGTTCATAAAAGAAAATATGAACAAGCTTGAGGATGAGAACGAAGAGCACATGCCGATTGGATTCGAAGTGGCGCTTCCATCACTTATCGAGATAGCAAAAAAGTTGGACATAGAGATCCCATATGATTCCCCGGCCTTGAAACACATCAATGAAAAGAGAGATTTAAAGCTCAAAAGGCATGTTATCTTACATAGGGGTGGTTCGGTACGGTATACCGTACCAAAACTGTGATACCGTATACCGTACCGAAATTTCGGTATTCAAAAAAATCATACCAGTACCATACCAAAATTTCAGTATACCTTAAATTTCGATACGGTATCATACCGAAATTTCGGTATGGTATCGGTATCATACCTTCTATACCAATCACACGGAGGGTTTTTTACCATGCATGTCTCGTAACTCGTTAATTCGATATGTTGGAATTTTTAATCAATTCAAGCTCCTTAGGCCCCAATAAGATAGATTATTAATACCAAAATTTTCAAAATAAAAATATTTTTAACCTTAAATAATTTACATATTTTAGCCAGTCTCTTAGTAAGACAAAAAACTTTACATATCCACAAAATACAACTTTATATACAGATTAATTAGAACGAAGCGGCTATATTTAAAAATTAGTGAAGATTAACAAAAAGTAATTGCATTGCATCTTCACAATTTCAAAATCATTAAAAAAAGGCAAAAATTAAACGTTACTTGAGTTACATAAGTAAAGTATGGTGGGCCTAATATTAGAAAGTTGTGTATAAGTTAATAATTTATTGGCTAAATAAGTTTGAGAAGATCCTTAATTTTTCATTTTATATTTTTTGAAATAATATAATATATATAGGTGTGTGTATATATATATATAATATATTAAAAAATTTTGGTATTTCGGTATTTCGGTATAATCGGTATACCTTATTTTAAAAATTTTCATACCATTACCGTACCGAAAATTTTCGGTACGATATCATACCTTACCAAAAACTTCGATATACCAAAATTTTCGATATTTTCGATACGATTCGATACGATAAGGACGGTATTTCGGTATTTCGGTATTTTTTCCCAGCCCTAATCTTACATATATATTTGCGTGTCTGACGTAATAATTGTAGTGACCTTATATATAGGGGAAATTTTTGTTCAGTCCCCTGTCAGGGTCTGAAATTTTTGTTCAGGCCCTGTCAGAAAAAAAACTAGTTTTAAGGACCCGATTATTCAGTAACAATTTATTGGTCTGCAGTAACAATTCATTGTTCCCAAAATAACAGTACATTGTTATGAAAATAACAGAAAACGATCATCCGATAACAATTCATACACACTTTATAACAGTTGGTCCTTATCTTTAAAATTTTACGAAAAGTTGGTCCTTTAAACTAAATTTTTTTCATAAAGGTCCTGAAAACTATTTTTAATCACTTTTGGGCCTGAATGATAATTTACCCTTATAAATATTGTAAGAAAACCCTTATATGTGGTGTGTGTGTGTGTGTGTATAGGATACCGAGGGACATAATGCACCACGTGCCGACAACACTATTACACAGCTTAGAAGGAATGTCAGAACTCAATTGGGAAAAGCTTTTAAAGTTGCAATCTTCTGATGGGTCTTTTCTTTTCTCCCCATCTTCAACTGCCTTTGCCCTACACCTAGGGTTGCAAACGAATCGAATCGAGTCGAATACCGCAATATTCTATTCGTATTCGGATGACAATCGAATACGAATACGAATATTTGAATATTTAATCGAATCATAAAATCGATTCTTATTCGAATTCGAATATTTTCTCGAATATTCGAATCGAATACCGAATATTTGTATTCAAAGTCATCTTTTATTTTCTATTTAATAAAATATAAACTATATTATATTTAAAATATATAACTTGTCACGACCTCACTTTACTTAGAATTTTTTTCGTTAAGAAGCGGGACTTGACCGGCCGGCAAAGGTATGGGCGAACCTTGCCGATAAGCCTAAACTCACACGCGGGCTTGCGGAATAAGGACACACAGAGTTTACGGGAGAATCTCCCAACCCAATCGCTTTATTAATCGGGAATGTACACGTTGTGGCTTTACACTTTCGTATACAAGCTAAGGACGAGCTACAAGCTACAAGTGCCTAAGCTAAGTGTGTGTGTTTAGAGGGTGAAGACTAAGCTCGACTTGAAGGTAAGGAGCTGAGGCGCTGAGAGCAGCCGAAGGGTCTTCTTGGAAGGGAAAGACTTTACTCAACTTGTGGCTAAGGAGTCCCTTTTATAGGCGCCAAGGAGGGCAGCCCAAGGGGTCTTCAAAACTGTGGCCGGCCGAGCCAGCCAATGGGGCGCGCTGACAGGCCGCGCGCGTGGGCCAGCCGCAGGCGCTGGCGCGGAATGATGGCCTGGGCTGGCCTTGCCTTGCTTGGGTGGACTTCCAGGGCTGGCAGGGACCTTTCAACCTCCTGGCCCGTGGCTGGGCTACTTTTTCTGGCGCGGCAGGGCTTGGCAGGCGCACTAGGCAAGCCGACCAATGGGGCGCTCCTTTTTCTGGCGAGGCAGGGCTTGAAAATAAATTTTTTTAAACATATATTGAATTATAACATATTATGTTTAAATGTTTTAGTGAGTTATTATATATTATATGTGAATATATATTAATTATACTATTATTTATTTTATATTATTCGAATCGAATAATTCGATTAATTTTCGAATCGAATATTGTGATTTCATATTCGTATTCGTATATTTCTCGAATCAAAAACAATATTCTTATTTGGATTCATATTCTAAATATTCGAATTCGAATCTTGAAATTTCGAATCGAATCGCGAATCGAACCAAAAAAGTTCGATTCGTTTGCAACCCTACCTACACCAGACTAAAGATGATAATTGCTTCAAGTATCTTTCGAAGATCGTCCACAAGTTCAATGGTGGAGGTAATAAATATTATAATTCTTGTTTTGGGTATAAAATTAATTTTAAAAAATTAATATTAATATTGTAATCTACTGTTTAGGAAAAAACATGACGATGATATATGTTCCATGTTTTAGTTCCCAATGTGTATCCTGTGGACTTGTTTGAGCGCATATGGGCAGTAGATAGGCTCCAAAGGCTTGGAATTTCTCGGTATTTTCAAACCGAAATTGAAGAATGCATTGCTTATGTTCACAGGTATACTTAATTACTCATTTATATGCCTACATGCAATTATTGTAATACTGATAGTGATGGTGTGGAGGTTAAATTAATATTATATTATTTCAGGTTGTGGACCAATAAAGGAATCTGCTGGGCAAGAAACTCCGAGGTTCAAGACGTCGATGACACAGCAATGGGGTTTAGGCTCCTGAGATTGCATGGCTACGATGTTTCTCCAGGTAATACAAATAATAATAATTTTTTTTTTTAATTCAGACTCTTACATTATTTTAAAAAGTGTCCCGGCCGCATCGTAAATGTTAAAGAAGCACACAGATTAATTATATGAATATGCACGAAACTCAACACGTACTATGCAGTACCAAGTACATGATTTGTACTTTGCTATGTTCTGAAACCGTACTTGCGTGGTCGAAAATCATATGCATAGATGTGTTCAAACATTTTGAGAAGGGCGGCGAATTCTTCTGCTTCGCCGGGCAATCTAACCAGGCGGTCACTGGAATGTACAATCTATATAGAGCTTCGCAGCTTATGTTTCCCGGCGAAGATATATTAGCAAAAGCCAGCAAATTCTCAGCCACTTTCTTGCAAGAAAAACGAGCTAGGAATGAGCTCCTTGATAAGTGGATTATTACCAAAGATCTCCCAGGAGAGGTAACAGTAATAAATAAAGTGCCTTTTCATTTTTCTCCTTTTTACTTTCTTGCAAGAATAATATAAAGTGGTCTTGATGCACGCCCTGAAAAAGTTCGTCGGCTACCTTTTCATTATTTGTTTATTTTATTTTTTGAAAAATGGAATGAAGTATATATCTGCTGCCACTTTAAAGCTAGACACGACTTCTTGACGAGAGAATATTTTATACCAACTTGCAGTAATAATACTTGTACATATGACTTTAACTTCAACATTTTAGACACTGTAAAAATTTTGGGTTTTTACAAAATGGATGTGCTGTAGCATACATAGTGTCCATGGCACTAAATACAAAGGAATCGTGTGTGCACTTCACATTTCGTATTTCAGTTTACCTTTGGCATTATGCTCGATTATGATAAGGTTTAAGATTTTTCTTTTTTCCTTTTTATTCATACAACTACGAATGTAATGATGTGGGTCGAGATAGTTAATCGTGTATCATTGATAGCCTTCAAATAATAAATCAATAAATAAAAATTAAATGGCAGGTGGGATATGCACTTGACGTGCCATGGTATGGTAACTTACCTAGGGTCGAAGCGAGATATTATCTGGAACAATATGGAGGAGAAGTTGATGTTTGGATAGGCAAGACCTTGTACAGGTGACATTTTTTAATTTAATTTTGTTATATATAGTATATGTTAATATTCAAATAAAAGAAGTTTAAAATATGAAAACGAGACAGTGGGATCATGATGTGATGGATGATATTCAACTCTTGAATTATAAAGGGTTTTAAACAGTAGTCAAACTTCCATTCTGCAAGCGAGTAAGGCTGTAAAAATCACTAGAATGGAAAAAAAAAACGCAGAAAGATAACTGAGTTAATCTTCTACGCCTATCAGTCCAAATAAATCTAATTAGGATCAGCAGAAAGCCGCAAAAGAAAACAAATTTAACTATTCTATCATATTTTCTTTCGTTCGTATACGTGTATATATATATATATTGTTTAGACATTAGTATTTGAATTGAAGTAGTGCTCTGATGTGGACAAGCTAAACCATCGGCCCAAGCTAAACACATCTTTGACCTGAAAGAACCCGAAATTTATGTTATTTATTTACTTACTTCTCCAGTTCTCTGAAATAACATTAATTAAAAAATGAATTGTTTGTCATTATTCGAAATTTTTTCTTGGCTTGTTAAGACTTGCAATTTTGCGATTATAGATTAATTAGTGCCGATGTGCGAGAGTTATACTTAGTTCGATCTCATGCGTATCATATTCTTCGTAAATCTAGTTTATTAAAAAAATCACTATATTTATATGAACAAAATAGCATATAAATCCTTTGAGACTTTCGATTATTCGCAGGATGCCATATGTGAACAATAGTATCTACCTCGAGCTCGCAAAATTGGACTACAACAATTGCCAAGCTTTTCATCAGATGGAGTGGAAAAGCATTCAAAAGTATGGCATATTTTATATTATTTCACGCAATTTAACATTTTAAATTAAAGACAAAATTATAAAATTGGGTCACTAAGTATACCATTGATTTTGGGTCACTGCCAGTTACAAAACTAGGTCACTAAGCATGTATATAGTACAAAATTAGGTCACTAGCTACAAAACTAGGTCACTCAGTATGTATATAGTAACAAAACTAGGTCACTAAGTATGTATATAGTTACAAATTTCGGTCACTAAGTATGTATATAATAAAAAAAAAGATGTCAGTGACACAATTTTGTTACTACATACATACTTAGTGACCTAATTTTGTAAGCGACAAACATAGTGACCCAAAATCGAAAATTTGTATACTTAGCGACCCAAATTTATAATTTTCCCTAAATTAAATCGATAATTTTATTTTTTTTTTAATTTGTGATAGATGGTACAGAAATTTCGATCTTGGAGAGTTTCGATTAAGTATGGCGAGTTTATTGAGAGGGTATTACTTGGCTGCCGCAAATGTATTCGAGCCAGAGAAATCGCGCCAGCGAATTGCGTGGGCACAAACAGCGATTTTAATGGAGACCATAGTGTCGCAATTTAAAAGAATTGGCGCCTCAAGGGAGAAGAAACGCGAATTTGTCAGAGAATTCGAACACGGAAGCATCCTTAAATACACCAACGGAGTCAGGTAATCGTTTATTTTTTTACTTTTTCATTTGAGTTATCATTTCAGGGTAGGATATGTCCCAAAATCTTCAATAGCAAGCGAAGATTTATATATTATTCCTCTATAATTAATTAGCTCTAATCGTAGGTACAAAACAAGAATCAGCCTAGTGGGGACTTTGGTAAGAACTTTGGATCAGCTCTCATTGGATATTCTGTTGGCATATGGCACAGACATTCATCAGAAACTCAATCATTCGGTAATAATTTACTAATTAAGCCCAACATATATCAATTCGTTTATTTCTTCACTTCATGCATCATACATGCTATAAATATATTACATTTCAGTGGCTAAAATGGCTAAGGACATGGGAACAGAGCGAAGGCGTTGGTGAAGGAAATGCAGAGCTTTTCGTCAGAACGCTAAATCTATGCGGTGGATATAAAACTGAGGATTTATTGTTTTCTTCTTCTCATCCAAAATATGAGCAACTGTTGACACTGACCAATAGAGTCTGCCATCGGCTTCGTTCGTTTCAAAACAACAAAAAGGTTAGTCACATTGCATGTTTCATGATTTGTTAATGTATTTATATTAAAGGGGAAATTATAAAATTAGGTCACTAAGTATACATGTTTTCGTTTTTGGGTCACTATGTTTGATAATTGCAAAAGTAGGTCACTAACTTTTCATGTGAAAACAATTTTGGGTCATTTTTCAATTATAGGTCACTAAGAATATATTTTTTCGATTTTGGGTCACTAAGTTTAAATTTTTTTCAATTTTGGGTCACTCATTTGGTGCTAATGTTATAAACATAGTGACCCAAAATTGAAAAAATCTAAACTTAGTGACCCAAAATCGGAAAAATATATTCTTAGTGACCTAAAATTGAAAAATGACCCGAAATTGTTTTCACATGAAAAGTTAGTGACCTACTTTTGCAATTATCAAACATAGTGACCCAAAAACGAAAACTTGAATACTTAGTGACCTAATTTCATAATTTTGCCTATATTAAATTATATTATGGGATCGAGAAAATTTTATCTAAATGAACCTGAGATTTTAATCATATCCAGACCAGATATAGAGTTTTCTACAATTAGTATGTTGGTACTTTGGGGAAATTAAATTTATTTCTGCATTTTCGGTTCCGTGAAACAGTACATTTGATTATTTTCTACGTACATAA
The DNA here is from genome assembly GCA_027422505.1 of Craterostigma plantagineum. Classification (NCBI taxonomy): domain Eukaryota; kingdom Viridiplantae; phylum Streptophyta; class Magnoliopsida; order Lamiales; family Linderniaceae; genus Craterostigma; species Craterostigma plantagineum. The sequence goes on along the minus strand of JAPQWV010001463.1, from coordinate 15,094 downwards.
TTTCCAAATATTCAGGTTTATTACTGTTCTGTCAATGTTGATAATGAAAGTTAACAAATGGGGTAAAAAATTTATACCAGTTTCGAATTTGGTCAGTGTAGACAGTGGGAAGTATAGGCACTGAATTCATACGTAAGAATAAATTTGAGTCACGATATGTAAAGAACTTAATTTTTTGCGTGATCCGAAATCGAGAGTCGAGATATATAGTGATCAAAATATATTATTTTTGCTTTTAACTAATTATTCTATAGGCATTTGACTTTACTTTTTACGATGAGAGTAAAGTCCCTTTTTCTTCTTGCTTCATCATCACAACCAAACGTATATTTTCTTGTTGTTCCATGATATGATATCACTTCGGCCCCAATAGCTTGAATGTCTTCTTTGGGTATTGATTTGATCTCATACCTAAAAAGAAAACTCTATCCTAAGGGTGTATTTGGTTGGGGGTATTAGGGGGATTAGGGGGTATAGCATTAAGTAATACAATGTTTGGTTGGAGGATTTATTTAAAGATGAGGTTTAATTAATACCCTTTAGTATACCCCTTATAGAGGTGTAATTAAAGGAGCTTCTACCTCCCTTTATTTAACCCACCTTATTATTAACTATTCTTATTTTAAATTCTATTTAATTTTTTTTCTGTTAATAATCTCTCTCTCTGCCTTCTCTCCCTTCTCTCTCTATATTTAACTTTCTATTCTATTCAACCCCCCCCACCCCCCTCTCTATTTATCTCTCTCCCCATCTTTCTCCTCTCTCCCCCTCTCTCATCTCTCTATATCTCTCTCTCCCCCTCTCTCGCCATCTCTCTGTATTTATCTCTCTCCCCCCTCTCCTCTCTCTCTCTCTCTCTCTCTCTCTCTATATCCCGTTACCTCTACCTCTCTTCCTCTCTCTCTCTCTCTCTCCCATGCTCTCTCTACCGGATTTGTTAAATAAATGAATGATAGATTTATAATTGTATTTATTTAAACTTAATACCATCTAAACCCATATACCAAACATGTCATACATCATTACTTAATCCCATCAACCAAACACCTCAAAAAACTCACACCTCCATTATATAAACCTAACTACAACTAATACCGTCTTAATTCTTTTTTTTTTTTTCTTGAATATGAACATACAGGCTAGTGCTGAAGGCAATGAGTGCATAGCTTACAAGGGAGGCATAAAAGTGAATTGCCAAATCAATTCAGAAATGCAAGAGTTGGTGAAATTAGTGCTAACCAAAGATGATTTGGATTCTGATATTAAGCAAAGCTTTCTTACAGTAGCTAGAAGTTTCTATTATTCAGCTCATTGTCGCCCTGAGACAATGGATTCCCATGTCAACAAAGTACTCTTTGAAAGAGTACTATGATCATTACGATGTTATTAGTGTTAGAGTAAAATAACCAGTGTTCCAACTTGATTGGATATTTTCTACTAGTAAAGATAATTTAAAGCTTTTATTAAAATAATGCATTTTAAATTTAAAATTAATAAAATAAGGTTATTATTGATAAAATATTTGATAAAATCGTGTAAATCAAATGTATTAAATGCGACGCCCCGTCTAATGAACGCGGCACCACGTGTACTGGGTGTGATGCCTGTTTTTTAATTTCTTTTTCTATTTAAGTCGCTCCCATTAAGGGCGACCTTCTCTTTTCCTTTTTTTTTTTCTATTTTTTATTTTAACTTAGTTTATATTTATTAATTATATAATCCACCAAATCATAAAATCATCGTTATTTAATGTGATTTAATAAAAAACAACAAATGCATCTAATTTATTGTTTGTTACGCGTATGCATATCTTATATTTTTTTATATTCAAAAATATGTTTTTATTTTTAAAAATTAAAAATACTCAAATTGGAATAAATTTTAAAAATAATTAAATATTTCTGATATTCGAAAAATATAAGATACGCATATCATTTCAATCGCCGTGAAACAAACAATAAATTAAATAATATTTATTAATTTTTATTATGTAAATCACATGAAATAACGATGAGTTTATGATTTGGTGGATAATATTAACTGGTAACCGGTGCACACTCTTCGTGTATGCAACTAAATTGAATCTAAACAAAAAATATTATATTATCGGCAGGGCCGGATTTGGGCCTGTGCATCCAGGCCTACTGCACAGGACCACAAATCCGACCCAGTGTACTAGAGGGCCACATAATTTATTATGTGCTGTATTTTTAAAATATATAAATTAACGAAATAAGCCCAATATTTCTTAATAAGGCCACATAAAGGAAAAAATATTATATGGGCCTTAATTCGAACAGGGCCTCCTAATAAAAAAACCAGCCCTGATTACCGGGTGGGTTTGATCCGAACACGTCGGGTTCGATCCGGGGCGGACCGGGTTCAGACCCGAGTCGGGTTGGGCCGAGTTTCGGGTTCAGACAAGAAACTCATTTTTTTTTTTCTGAAAAGAAACTCATTTTAAATTTGTGATTTATTGGCGGTTGGAACCTAATTAGTGCATCTTTTTAGTTTTGGAGTTCAATTGAAGAGAACTTTAATTGTTGGATTAATATGATTGTGGGGGCCTTTCCTTGTATGTTTACATCTAAGGGTCTTTAAAAAAATTAGTCCTAAATCAAAGGCTATGACCCATATTTGGATCGCATATTTTGTAAGTCAAAGGCCAACCAACCATCTTGTATCCATTAACTTTAAAATATAATTATAACTTTACATTTCTGCCGAGTAGCACTCATATTTAAATGTGCAACAAATTATATCGAAAACATAGTTTTCAAATTTGATAAGAATATGCATGTATTAATAATCCACATTGAAAGGAAGTATCGGAATTGGACTAAATTATACGACCTAGTTGTTAATGCTATTTTTTTTTTAATGAAAATATAGTTACTTGATCTTTCTCTTGGATATATTATGACCTTTCTAAAGTTAATTTGTCATTGACTCCAAATTAGAAGTGGTCATAAATAAGTAGACAAGAAAATATTATTTCAAACAGAGGGTTTTTCTTTTTGGTATGTTTTCATTAAATTGGAATACTATTACAAACGTATATAGTTACCCTTTTACAAACTAAGCTGGACCAGATAACTTCACCTTTGTTGGAATCTGAATAAAGTCTATCCCACTTGCATGATAGTGTATTATACTACTTACCTTTAATTAATCAATTTTCCTTTAAGAGGCATTGAATGAAGGTAAATTAATTTTCATATTTCGATTTAGGACACATTAAAGCCCCTAAGCTGTCATAAATAAGTCACCGTCTGAGAACGAAATAAGGAAACACGTTTTTTATTTTTAGAATGATACGCGAAAAGCGAAATCAAGACAACTAAATAAAATAAGGAATAAGAATCGCAACTTACACAGCCACAGCTTCCAATTTCCATATATTTCTTAATTGGGAGCTAATAAAATATACAATTTGTTTTTGAGTTTTCAGAGAAAGGCATAGATGCTATAAAGATATATACACACACACATGCAATAATAAAGCCGAGGGGTGGCGATCGACAGTGATAATAGCTTTAGTTCGGAATATAGCTAATGGCCACCCTCCTTTTCCGAGCTCTTGTTCTCATCCTCGCCTTTTCAGGTTCCTCTTCTTCTTCTTCAGTTTCTTTCTTCTAAATTTTGTTGATGTCGCTATCACTTCTTCACATTCAGCTGTAAGAAGGCTTGTGTTTGTCATTTCAATTTCAAGATCACATCGTTAGGAAAATAAAGGGTTTCGAACTTGTGGGGTGTGTGTGTTAACTTTGTCATGATTTGAATCTTAGGAAAAATTTCCCATCTCGATTCTCTTGTTTAATTCTTGAACTCTAGCTTTTCCATGGAAAAAGATGATGTTTTTATTGCATTTTGATGCTTTCTTTCTTTCTCTAAACTAAAGGTTGCATTTTTACACTATACAGAATATTCACTCGTCCCCGCCCAAACCCTAGGCGGCGTAGGAATAAACTACGGTCAAATAGCAAACGACCTCCCTTCGCCCGCCCGCGTGGCCCGCCTCGTAAACACCCTCAACATAACCCGAGTCAAGCTCTACGACTCGAACCCAACCGTCCTATCAGCATTCGCCAGCTCAGCGATCGAATTCGTCATCGGCTTAGGAAACGAGCACCTAAAAACCATGGCCGACCCGACCCAAGCCCAGTCGTGGGTCGAAAAAAACATCAAACCCTATTTCCCCCTCACGAAGATCCGCTGCATCGCAGTGGGAAACGAGGTCCTAACCGCCAACGACTCGCAGCAGATCGCAGCCCACTTACTGCCCGCCATGGAGAACGTAAACGCCGCCCTAAAGAATCTCGGGCTGACCGAGGAGGGCATATATGTCACAACGACCCATTCTACGTCGATCTTGGGCAGCTCTTATCCGCCTTCCTCGGGCAGTTTCAGGCAGGACTTGGTCGAGGATTTGCGCGCCATTCTCGATTTTCATAATAGGACGAATTCGCCCTTCCTCATCAATGCTTACCCTTTCTTCGCCTACATGGAGAGGCCGAAGGAGATACCTCTGAACTACACGCTTTTCTTGCCTAATAAAGGCGTGTTAGATCAGGGAAATGGACTGCGTTACGATAATATGCTGTTTGCGCAAATCGACGCCGTTTACGCGGCGATTAGGGCTTTGGGATATAGGGATGAAATTAGGGTTAGGGTTTCCGAGACGGGATGGCCTTCGAAGGGCGATGCGAACGAAGTCGGGGCGAGCGTCGAAAATGCGAGGTTGTACAACGGTAATTTGTTGGAGAAGGTGAGGAGAAACGAGGGGACGCCTTTGAAGCCCTCAGAGCCCGTCGACGTTTATTTTTTTGCGCTTTTTAACGAGAATTTGAAGCCCGGCCCGTCGTCGGAGAGGAATTATGGGCTTTATTATCCTAACGGGACGGCGGTGTATGACATTGGGTTGGAACGTTCTCTTGATCCTCAGATTGGGTATTCGGCTTTGGCTTCTTCGGCTTCTGGGATTGTTGTGAGTAGACTGACATGTGGATTTTTTCTGGCTTTTTAGGGTGCGTTTGGTATGCGAAATTCGATGTGGGAAAAAAAACGAAAATGTGGAACGGTATGCATCCAACCATTGTACGACACGCGAAACACTCCTTTCCGCATCGAATTATGCGTACCGAACGCACCCTTAGTGTTGCTGAATCGTTTTTAATTTTATTTGACTTCACTTTTTTGCAGGTAGTTGATCTGTTGATGTTTCTTCCCATGGCTTTGTTGGTGTTTTGGATTTCGCCAAGGGAATGAATGGTAATGTTATTACATTGGCATAAAGAAGACGCGGAAGGGGGTAAAATTCATTGACGAAATAAAGTAAAAACAGAAAAGTCTCTATTTATTTACCCAACTATTATTGAGAGTGGGAGTTTTTCGGGATCAAGGAGTTTCAACCTCTCATGAGGGGTTGGTTATGTTATTATCCATCCATCCACATTATTATTACTTACAATCTCTTGCATTTCTAATTTGATGAAATCTCTGTGATATATGCATATCTTCTTACAAAAGACGCGAATGCACCTAATACAGTTGAGGCCTGATAATATATTACTATAGTTACGATAGATTCCTGGATTGAAATCAAAGCCTAATGCATATATATTTTTGAAAAAGGAGAAAAACTCGATTCATTTACACACATAAGATACAATGACACTAATCAGTAGAAAAGCAGAGGAAAACAGGGCACATAGGTCCACTGGTTTTAATTACAAACGGAAAAGCATACAACCAAATTTTTACCCTAAAAAAAAGCGAAAAATGTATACACACATCACAAGCACCTCTTTTTTTTTTTTTTTTTTTAAATAAAATATGTACATAGAGGTATATGGATCAGTGTTACTCTGAGGCGACGAATGGTATGATCATGGACATGAATGTCTCGTAGCTTAGAGTTGCTGATCCTCTGTAGTATGGGTCCTTCTCCTTGAACTTTTCGGTTAAACCCTAAAAAGAATCGAAATCATCATTGAGATAGATAGATAGCAAAAAAAATATCAATTAAAACCATTAGGAAAATATTGACTCACCTTAATGATCATCCCGCACCTGAAATAAGGATTCGTTAGCATAACGAACTGGGATATAATACGAAAAACTAACATTGTCCCTGTTTTTCGAATGGAGAACTTACTCCACGAAATTGTCGAAATCCAACTCAGACCTATTTCCGTCGTATATGGAGATCAAGGCTTGTAATACAGAAGGAGGTAATGCGTATCCTAGACTGTACAGTGCTTCCCTCAATTCTCCACTGTCCATTTTGCCGCTCCGATCTCTATCAAACCTTTCGAAGATTGCCTGATTCATTACAAGAGATACATATTCGAAACTGAAAGGCATTATCGAAAAAAGAAATGGTTCAGACAACAATTAGTAGTACTCACCCTCCACTGGCTAAGACAATTCCAAATTTCTGTGAATTCTCTTGGTCCTATAATGAGCCTCAGATAGCCAAAGCAAAGGGATAGGCAGATTAGTATAATCGCATTCGATAAAGCTTCAGTCAGAGTTAAACATGATGGGGATTAAACTCTTACAAGCTACAACATTTTCAAGAATAGAAATCATAACTACTCGAATAATGGATCGCAAATACATCAAGCATTTTCGAATAAAATTGATCTTAAGTCACTCAGTAGCCATCTGTGCTTGCATACAGCTGAATTGAACTTATTAGGGCACAAATCTTTGTTCGAGCTAGAAATTGAAGTCGATCGAGCTTTCTACGAACAATTATGCTTCAATCGAGCACCAAAAACCATCAACTAATTCACGTAGGATAGGAATAAGCATTTGATATCCATCAACCAAATCCAAGCACCGATAAACGTCTCAAGTTTAAGTCAAACAACAGAAATCATTAACAATACCCAATCGAATTCGTAAAGCGGAGAAAGGGCGTACCGATCCTAGAAGAGAAATCCTGCGAATTTCTGAAGAGAAAGATGAGCAAGCGCAGAGTCCTTAGGCTAAACCTACGGTAGGTCGTGGATAGCGCTCGCTGGAGCTCGTTCTCCTCAATGTATCCGTTTCTGTTGGTATCGACCATCTGAAAGCTGCGAATCACATCGGCGCTCGTGCCCGGCGGAAACGAACCGTAGCTTTGGGGTTGCTGCTGCTGGTAGTAGTTGTTGTAGTAGTAACCGTGTGGTGCCTGACCCGACCCGCCGAAAGAGGTCTCCGCAGGGTGATAGTATGAATAGGTGACCCGAGGACCGTTCGGGTCGGGCGCCGGCGGAGCCGACGGGTTGTAGCGTGAGAAGGAAGACATTTTTATTGATGTCGGCGTAGTACAGCGGCGTTTTGCTGAATGAAGAAGTAAGATTGACGAGGCTTGAAGGAGGAGATGTCGTCGTGCTGACAAGTTATTTTATAGTTCGGCCTAATTGTATCCGCTAATTTTATCACACTTTTTCATTTTCGGACGTCCTAATAATTTTATCACTTTTCCTTATTTAGTAAAAAACTATATAATAATATTAAAATATTCTTAAAAGACGTGTTAAAATATACATTTTTTTACCTTTCTATTGTACTATATTATTATAATAATGTCACCTTAATTTCCCAGCAACTTATGTGATAAAATTGCGTTGCTGTGGGAGTAATATTTATAGTCACAAACTTTAGAAAATGATTATACTGGACAGGATCTATGACGTTTCATATTCATCCAATATCAAATATCGATGGGAGTTTGATCTCATCACCAAGGTTCAAATTCGTCAACAACTTAATTAAACCTTTGTATTGATTAGTGGCTACAACAAATTATTTATTTCTCGAGGTTAAGATATCCCCAGTTTTTGTTCTTCTCGAAATTTCGAAATTTCTGGTACAAGCCTTTAGATATAGAAAGAGATCAGAAATCAGAATGATTGATTGTAGTGGCCCATTCCATCATGGCTTTCATAAATAATTCAGAGAACATTCGCCACATCTGATGCATAAACCATGAAACGCCAATGAAGATCTTGTTTCCACGATGTTCGACTTGTCAAGTAGCATCTCCATCAATAATTCTTTTTAAACTGATAAAACCGACTTTTCCCCCTAATTTAGAATAATTGTTGAAAATCAAATCATAAAAGAACGTAAATAATAAAAAAATGATCTCAAACACGTTAGATAAGTCACAATTATCCATAACATGTTAGTTACATACTACATGTTGTCTAGTGCTGCAACTTTTGCAGCAGCTTTTCAACTCTAATTTTCTGCTGCGCTGCGCTTAACGACTCGGCTTGCATGAGAGTGTTCGAGACGAGAATAATAACCGAAGGATTAGCAGCATTGACCCAAACACGGCCGTTCAGACCAACTGCAATCTCAAACGCAAGCTTCTTCCCAAGACCCTCAAGAATCGGACAAGGTGGATTACTCAGCAGCCTAACGTACAAGTAATTTAGAACTTTGTGTAATATCACATACAGATTTTGACAGAGAATGTAATACTATTTACCCACATTCTTTACCCACATTCTTGACAATCCCGTCGACGATTCGAACATAAATCCTTCTTTAAGCGGTCCATAATCTGCTGCTTTACCACTAGCTGCAGAGAGCAAGTGCTTCAGAAATTTTTCGTAAGTTCGGTTTGAGAAGCGAATAAAATATGCACCGACCGACCATCCATGCATGAAAGCTCGGGATTCATGCCAGGATTCGCCTTAACAATACGTACGTAAAGCAAAGTGCCCACCTGTAAAGAAATAGATGAATATTGAAGCATGCAGTAGTTACTATTAGTCAACCTTGAGCTGAAAAACTGTATAAGATATAGACCTCGAACTTTGGAATGTTTCTCCTTGTACCGCCTTCAAAAGCAAGCACGGGCAAAAGTGCCAGTATGGGACCTTTTATATCCACGAAGAAATTCTGTCGTAAATTTAAATAATGTGATTGAATGAGTCTCGAGGAGTTAGATTATTGGATACTGATAAGGGAAAAGGGGAGTAAAACTACATTGGTAAAAGAGAACTCCCAAGACATGTAATGTTAGAGGACCCAGGATGAGAAACAACCGATTCGTGGAATTCGTATATAAGGTACAATCAACGAACAATCAGTGAATTTTAGAAAAAGAAAAAAAAAGGATATACTCACATCTGATCTTGCATCAACCACAATTCCAAGGAGATTATCCCCAACATTTGGTACGTACTGCAAAGAACGACAGATGAGAAAACTAACTTCTGTCTTCGTCTAACATAATGTAATAACGACTTAGTTAATAACTCACACGCTTGTGGGAGCTTTCAACCCAATACTTGTTTGGCTTCGAGAATCTCAACGTCCCTGCCTTCAGAACTGATATAACATCACCGTCCTGCATCATAATTGCATCATCAAACCAATATTGCACCCTAAATTCTAGAACCAGACAATTATATTCCTAATATGATTAATAACTAACATCTTGAAAATAATTCAGCTTTATGCCATAGGTAGTTATGAAACAAAAAAAATGTAACACCTTGAGAAATTGCCACACCAAAGGAATGAAGTCTCAGTAATATGAACTTTGACATATCATTAAAAAAAAATCAGCTTTTGGAGAATGATATCACACTACACTAATTCTATTTCTTTTTTTTCCCTTTTCATAGCAAGTAAGGCGCGGCCACATTGAAAACTGAGATTGAGAGAAACGAAAATCTATGGAAAAACCTGCAGAAGACCACTGCCGATCTTAACGGTCGAATTAGCCATTTTGGACAAGTCAAGCACCACATCCCCCGGAAACTAGTACGAAAACAGCAAAAAGGAGGACAACTTTTGGCGAGCTTTGAATGACAATAATGGCGAAAAAAGCATCAGTTTCATACATAAATCAATTACCACTTGCTGGTCGACGAAGCTCGAAGGAGGAGACGAGGATTTTGCTTCCATTTTTCTCTCGCTCGATAGGGTTTACAAACAGATTATCAGTTGATGGCGTAAAAAGCATCAGTTTACCGCTCACTACCAACGGGCCTAGCCCAATTATCGATGGGCCTGGACCAATTATCAGTCGACATAAGCCCAATTAGTTTTTGGTCCAACCTCAGTAGAAGAAAACTGAACACAGAATTTTGCTGTGTTTCGTTAGTTAAAAATAAAATATATACGATAGACCTGTTAAAACGGGCCGGCGGGGCGGGCCGGCCCGTAGCCCGCCTATACCCACCTTTTGGCGGGGCGGTGCGGGCTGGCCCGTAGCCCGCCTATACCCGCCTTTTGGCGGGGCGGTGCGGGCTGGCCCGAAAATATTTGAGGTCCAGACTGCCCCGTCAGCAGCCCGCGGGCCTGGCGGGCCAGACGGGCCACTTTTATTAAAAAAAAAAAATTGACAGAACGATTTCATAAGCGAACCCAAACGAAGTCAGCAATCTGAACAAATTCCAACTTGTACAAGCAAATCACACAAAACAAATTCCAAATGGAACAAACAAATTACACAAAAAGCATCAAACGCTAGGTTTCGTATGCGATTGGGAGGGGCTGCCACCTGAGAGTGAGGGGCTGCGAACGCGGCTGCCGTCGACTGAAAAAAATGGCCGTAGACTGCCGCCGAGACGATGGAGCTGTTGGCTTCGTCGAAGTCGCTGAATGATGGATAGAGCGCGGGCGAGGGAACTGTCCGTATTTGGTGCGAGATCTGTGCGAGTAAGAGGTAATCGTAGGGTTCATATGCGATTGGGAAGATGAAGAAGCTAGGTTTGGCCGTTTGGGGAAGATGAAGCTAGGTTTCATACGATTGGGAATTATTTATTTCATATGGGCCTGTTTGTTATAACATTTGGGGGGAATTATTGTTAATACATTTGGGCTTTTTTATTATTACATTGGGCTGGACTTTTGAAATAGGGATAATATTGTATTCTATTATTACATTGCTTACAGAGATATCATATAAAATATTTAGATACATAGAAACACGTGGTATGGTAGGTTAGTAATCTACGTATAGAAAGACATGTAAATGATGGTAAAATGGTACTCCCAACCAAATGGGTATTTACGTTACAAACTTTATTTTAATAGGTACCTACATATAAAAATTTCAAGGGACTTAGTTTTTTTTTTTTTTTTTATCATTGGTATTTAAGTGTAGATATAACTAAATATAAAATGAACTTTTTTCCAAACATTATCTTCCGCCTGCCATATTTTCCTATGTTAAGCAAACTTGCAATATAATGTCGCGCATTATTTAGGTAACGATGAGCGTGAATTGTCACCGAGTAAAGCTATGCATAATTTTCAAATATATTTATTAAGAAATAAATCCGTTAGAAAACAGAGACAATTACTACATCAATTTCCTAAGAATTCATTTGATATTTCCTTGTATGAAAAAAAAATAGTCAATATAATATTTTATATTACAGTATTCGGTAATTTCAAAAATATGTTCTATTCCCATGTCAATATCTTATAAGTGGGTCTTGCGATCATGTTTTTTTCATTTGGCTAGTTGAGTTAAAAAACTTGTCACCCGTTTGGTTGCTAAATTGAAACCCCGAACGTGATGATTAAGATTCCAGACTTATTTGTCTTAAAACAATAGAATGTGACTGACATATGAAGTTGTTGACATAGTTTGTACAATTATCAATATAATGATTCAAAGTCAACAAATTCGCTAATCCAAATTTATAATTTTTCCTTTCTTGTATTGCACGTCATATACCCAATTTCTCGTCAACCGTTCTAAGCTGCAAGTAGACGTGTGTATGCATCATTACATATATTATGAGATAATCGTCGACATTCTACATGATGGAAAGTATAATATTTACCGTCGATCTGATATTATACATACGAAAAAAAATAGTCAACACCATTATTCAACATATTTATGATAGAGTATTATATTAGGGGCAACGCGTACTTGTTATCTTAATCAGTTTTAGAATAACCAACTCCAAACTTTAGCCGTAATTATATAATTGGCGCAGACAAGTCAATGCATGTCTTCATTCCATAATAATTCCGTGATCAATGTGCACATATATATCACCCACCCGCGTATTCTATGTAGTAACATTCATTGCTATAAACTCTTAAACAATTACATGTTCGCACGTTGTCATGATTGTGCCAGCAAAAGATTCATTTTCACTCACATGCATCAATGGCAACGTATATGGCGCCTATAAATACGCTATCGAGGGAAAGCTAAATGATACAAACACATTATTCACATCAAAGCATCGTCGAACTCGTACACACTTAGGAAAATGTCGAGAAATAATATTGTCCAAGTTATAGTGATCACAACGTTACTAGCCTACGTCTCACTGCATGGCAACTGCCAAAGCGCCGGAGCGGCGAAAACTCCAAAATCTTCGAAAGGGCAACTTGTAGTCGGATTCTATCAAGGGAAATGCGGCGTTTCTGACGTGGAAACGATCGTCGGAGGGATTGTGCAAGAATGGTTCGGAAAAGATCCGACGATCACTGCTGCTTTGCTTCGCATGCAGTTTCATGACTGCTTCGTCATGGTGAGAATTTTCACGTTATGGGAAGTATTAGTTTTTTTTTTCTTTTATATAATTGTCGGATGACCACTTCACTTAAAAGCTTAAGCTTGTAGACATTATCATTTTATAACTTTATGTTATAATTCCAGCGTGTTCACCTACGTGTAAGTTTCTTAATAGATGGTCGTGAGGATTCGTACCCAAGATCTATTTTGTGCTCTGCCCTGATATCATGTTCAGTGACGGAGCTACGTTGGGGCTTGGGGGTGCCACTGCCCCCCCAGTCAAAATGTCCATAAGCTATTATTAGGTAGTAAAATTAAATAATAGTTGTTAGTCCAGTGGCGATAGTTATTTTAGTTAAGTTCATGTTGAGCTATGTCGTGGGTTCGAATGCTCTCAACTAGATTTCTTATTTTTATTTTTCCTAGTCATATATACACTTTGCCCCCAACTTAGGAATATTTCCGTTTGCCCCCCCAACTTATGTATATTTCCATTGCCCCCCCAACTCACTCGAGCTGGTTCCGTCCCTGTCATGTTGAATGATCACTCAATAAACAAGCTTAAACTTGTAGAGAGTATCGTATTCAAATTTTATTTATTATATTTACAACAGTAAGGATCCATGCAAATTTAATATTATCGAAGATTTAGAATGATATTTGATTTATGTATTGATTTGGTACCATATATTATGACAACTCCTTGTGAAAAGGGGTGTGATGCATCGATCTTACTCGACGGAAGTAACACCGAGAAAACGGCGATACCTAACCTAAGCGTTCGCGGCTACGATCTCATCGACGCGGTCAAAAGTGCGGTCGAGGCCGTTTGCCCGGGAGTTGTATCGTGCGCTGACATCGTCATGGCAACAAGAGACGCGGTTTCATTGGTACGCACATACTTACACTGAGTGAAGGAGTTGGTTAGCGAGCATGCGATTGGTTTTTATTGTCAGTTCAATTGATCTATTACAGAGCGGAGGAGGAAGGTATGATGTCCAAACTGGGAGGCGAGATGGGACAACCTCCCTTGCATCGAATGTTAACCTTCCGGGCCCGACAATATCTGTGTCAGCTTCGATCAAAGCCTTCTCCGCGAACGGACTCAATCTCACTGATATGGTCTACCTTATAGGTATGTATATTGAAATTATATAAAACTTAAAAAATGATACTCCCTTTATGATTAAGCTTTTAGGTGAGGTGGCCATTCAAGGGTACGGATACTCAGGATCACACATTTAAGAAAACTAAACGTATAAACTTAGTTAATAAAGAAATCAACATGGTATAAGAACTCAGGGGGTACGAGTACTACGACCATCTATTTAACAACGTTATGCGTATAAGGTTAGGTAATACTGAAATTAGATTAGACACAGGGGGAGGGTGGCGTGTTGGAAGAAAATTAGTAAAAAATGATATAACCCCCCGATAGCTTAAGCTTTTAGGCAAATTGTGTTGAGATTCTACGTTGTGCTTTGTCCCACATCGAATAATTCAATCACTTTAAGCCACTATATATATAAGAGGTTTTCTCCTCCTATAACTAATTGGTTTTAGGAATGATCCTCAATTTCTAATATGGTATTAGAGAAAGAAAAATCTTCTGCTCGCCGTCACCCGATAATATGTCACGTGTTAGGCCACCATGCATACGTGAAGGGGCATGTTGACATTCTAAGTTGGGTTTTGTCCCACATAGAATAATTCAAGCTCTTTAAGCCACTATATACCTCCTACCACCAATTGGTTTTAAGGACTCCACATTTTCTAATATACTGGTCATTCGATGAACGTATTCGAACTTCATCCGAGAACAATATAGAGTTTAGTCTAATTGTATTTATATAGTTCTAAGATAAATATTGAATGATAATATTATGTACATGTAAATGTAGGAGGCCATACGGTCGGAGCCACGCATTGTTCGCTATTTATCGACCGTCTCTACAATTTCAAAAACACGGGACGTCCCGACCCGTCCATGGACCCTAACCTACTCGTCGAACTGAGAGCACAGTGTCCTCAATATGCTACCTCGGACAACGCTGTGAATCTCGATCAGAACCCTCTTAGTGCTTTGGCCGTCGATAATTCTTACCACAAGCAAATACTTCAGGGCAGAGGGGTTCTTCAGATCGATCAACAACTGGCTATCGATTCCCAATCGAAATTCGCCGTTGCGACCGTTGCAAACGGAGATTTGGACTTCCCGACGAGATTTGGACAAGCTATGGTCAAGTTGGGCGCTGTTAGAGTTCTTACTGGGACGCAGGGACATGTTAGGCGTTCGTGCCGAGCTGTTAACTAGCATGAGATGACGTGGATTTATCGACGTGGTATTCTTTCTTTGTTTATTTTCATGAATAATTCATTGCTTGGTCGAGTTTGATGGTTTACTGTGATGCTTTTGTTGTTTTCACTTTTGCCATTAGAGTCCGTGTTTCTTTCTTTTTTTAATGTTTATGTATGTATCAATTTTTCAGGTGATTTTTTTTTTTTTGTTTTTACGAATGATTATGGTTTGAGTTGCAAGATGAATACGCAGAATAGTGTTAGCTAAAAAAAGAATGAAGAAAATGATCTTTTTCT